>JAULBY010052584.1:0-11552 GCA_032358315.1 Ophiocytium majus
AAAGGGGGGTGGGGGGGGAGCAGGGGGATGAGGGGGGGGGGCGCAGAGCTCCAAGGCAGATAATGGGAATGTGGTGGTGCTGGGGTGGGCGGCCCTGCTGTCATGCGTCCATGGCTGGGGCAGCAGTGTGGGCTGTCGGCGTCGGCACAGGCATGCCAAGCCTGCAGAGCGAAACACGGTCATCCGTTTCTACTGGCGGGCGTTCCCAGTGCGGCAAGCCTAGCCCTTTGCGGGACCACTCTGTGAGTGGCAGTAACTTGACGAGCAAACAGCCGTGAAAGCTCTGACACGCTGGGGGCATTACACCGTGCAAGTGTGCAGCAGGTGACCAGGACAAACCGCAACTCACTGACACATAAACCTTCGCAGCAAGCCATCACCCCACCAAGCATCACGCCCGATGGCACGCAGCACACACAAAACACGCACTCTCCATAGCCCCGCCCCCCACTCTCCAAACCGCCCACCCGCATTTTCCCCCCAAAAAATGATGTGGTAGTCGTGTGGGGGATAACGGGAACAACTTGCCTTTCCACAGGTCAATTACTGGCATGTAGACATCCTTAGCATCAACTGCTTGAGTGATACACTTGGTCGAGCCCGTTAAAACCTGGGGTTTGTGACATAAACACATGTACTACATACTTACACATCCGCCATAACAATCGTAACACTAGCAAAACACACAATTGTGTGACATACACACATGTACTACACATGCGCCTACACATCCGCCATGACCATCCGTGACAACCGCAAAACACACAAAATCCAATGCGGCAGGCGGTACGCCCCTGCGCAGACAAGACACACGCGTGGCCCCACACCCACACCTCAGGAAAATATGGTGGTATGCTTCAAAAACCACATGGCAACGTTTGTGCGGAACAGTGCAAGAACTTGTTGATTTCGGACACCAGTTACTGCTATGTGAGACATACAGGGACAAGGTATGTAATGTACTTCCGAAGTATTTTTGTGGTACTTTGAACAGCCAGGTGTATGTGTGTATGGCACAGTCGATCAGACCCGTGCCGCTGTCAACACAACACCATCGCAACGACAGCAAAAACCAAAAAGACGGAAGAGGCAGGCGTCCTGCCAGCACAAGCACACACGGACGGGCCCGCACACCTCAATCACGCGCTCGCTCTCGCTGTTGCGGTCGCGCAGCCAGCGCGCCTCCTTGCGGCTCTCCTCCAGCAGCAGCGCCAGCGACCGAAGCTTGTCCGAGTCCGCGCCGCCGCCCTGCCCCAGCCCCCCCCCCTCGCCGCCGCCGTACCCATCAAGCCCCCCCCCCGCCGCTGCTCCCGCGGCCACCGCGCTGAGGTAGGGAGGGGGGGGCGGGGAGGGTGGGGGTGAGGGGGGGGTAGCGCACTGGGCCAGCCGCGCAGCAAGACGGGCTTTTTGGGTTCAGAGGGTTCGTGGTAGCGTCAGAAGTACTGTGATCAATCGTATACTTCAGAAGCATGTTTCAAAGGTACTACTTCGGAAGTACTAATTGAGTGGCAAGAGTTACCAAAGTTGTTACCACCACGGCATGTGGGCGGGGTGGCCATAGGGTTTAAAAGCGCCTCGTGAGGTATCATTGCAGCTGCAGCACACACGCTGTGGGTGTATGGGTATCGCCATAGCGGGGTGGCTGTGGAAGAGGTCACCGACCGTGGCACCAAAGGGGTCTATTGAATACAAAAAAAGCCTGTCTTTTATTCCACAGTCACCTTTGGTGGCAACGTGGCACACCAGCAGCCGTTGCCGCCTGTGAATGCCGTATACCTTCCCTGGTAGGGTTGCTGGTGGTGATGCTGCCACCGTGGGGGGTGAGCCCAGCTGACGAGGTAGGTGCAGGCATGCGCGTGCGGTGTACTACAAGTAGTTTGTATAACTGGGACGTGGTGCCATCCTGCGTGTGGCTGGCTGAAACGCCGGTGCAGCAGGCTGCACGAACAACCATCTGGCACCCCATTGCCCACCCGGCACCGCACAGGTGCAGGGGTGCACGATGCACCTGTGGCAAGAGCTGGCAACCACCCGTTCCCCAACTTGGCAGCCACACACACTCAAGGAGCCACACGGAAACTGACACGCTCATACCGAGGGCACTGCCTGTCAACTGAAGTGTGAACTGTGAAGTGAATTTGATTCCCTTGCGTGCGCACTTGGGCAAATAGCAAAAGGGCCCACAGCCAAGACCACACAACAGAACCAAATCGAACACGAACAACTGGCTGGCGCATCTTTGCGCCTGCACTGAGTAAAATAAGAAAAGGAACCAATATTTGTGAACAGCACAACACAGCAGAGTGGCACACACACCGCTAGCTGGTGCAACCCTTGTGCCTGCAGTTATAAGAGTCAGAAAGAAAAACACAAACAACACGAGAACACGACAGAGCCGTATGCAACACCCAAAAAGCAGTTACATCCGCCCCACGCCTGCCGCGCCCCTCCAGCGCCGCAGCGGTTTCACTGTTCACACACCGTAGATAAATATACTTGCGACAGCCAGACACTCTACCAACAAGATAACATCCCACGACTGACTACAACAGCCGGAAAACCACAGACTGACTACAACAGGCGGAAAGCAGTTATGGTGCCCCGCGGCGCACCTGTCGAGCCTGTCCAGCACGGCGGCGGTTTCACTCTCGATACACTGTAGAGCAAAACCACTGCCACAGCAAGAAACCCCACTACCAAGAGAACACAAACCGTCTACAACACCCAGAAAAGGCAGTTACGGTTCCCCGCGGCGCACCTGCCGAGCCCCTCCAGCGCCGCGGCGGTTTCGCTCTTGGAGCGCGCCAGCAGCGCCTCGTAGTGCTCCTTGGTGCGCGCCGACTCTGCGCGCTCGCGCTGCTCCACGTCCTCCAGCCGCCGCCGCCACTGCGCCTCCGTGTTGATCATGTGCTGTGGTGCGTGCGCGGGGGTAAGGGCGGGCGCTTGAAGACTTGGGGTACAAGTGATCGATCAGTCTTGGTTTTTTTAGGGTTTGTTGTTCCGATAGGCGCTAGCGGGCTCTTTCTACTACAACGCCCTTACCCGCCCTATGACTGACAACACCGTCCATCCTATGACTGACAACACCATTAGTTTTCTGATTGCGTCAGACGCAGCATGACCTTGCCAAATACCAATTCGTGCATCAGAGGCAGCGGCGGCACGCGCGTGCGTGCGCAAACATTGTTGGAACACAAACATACAACCGTGACACAGTGGTATCGTGCTGCCAGCCACTTTGCAGAGGGAAACTGCGGCGCAGCGTAGCAGCCGGCAACCGCGCGCCTTCGCAGCGAGCACACATGCGCAGACCTCCGGCTGCTGCGACTGCTGTCAATGTGAGACCTCGGCTTCGGCCGGGCGTGTGACGCCACCGAGTGGCTGCACCTGTCGGTTGTTGAGCAGCTCCAGCTGCACATCGTTGAGCTGCTTCTTGTGCCCCTCGGCGGCCTTGTGGTACTCGGAGTCCTTCTCCTGTATCACCTGCTCCGGCAAGAAACGTAAAATGCACATAAACACCACCCCACCGTCAGCCGACCAACACTGCGACTGCTGCAGGCGCCGCCGCGCCCACTGAAACCATGCTGTCGGTGGCAACGCGGTTCCAGCGCATGCGCGCCAGACGGGCCAGAAATGCACGACGGCAGCGGCCACATCAGCCATGCGCCTCTTGCACATGCGCCCCTGCCCTCGTCAGCACTGCGCAGCCCCCAGCGCTGCACGGCCGCCGCGCCGCAGCGAGCACCCCATGCATTGGCACAGCAACTGGTGCGGCGGCGCGCGCAATGGCGCCTCCAACAGCCGTAAACACACACCGCGGCCGCACGACACACGCGCCTGCCCCGTGTGCGCAGCCGCCGCCACCAGCGCGAAGCACCCCGCCACCACCACCGCGAGTAGTACTACTGGGTGTGCGTGTGCGCATGCATCGCGGCGGCGGCCGGCAGGCCCCCTCCGCCCCCCCCCCCCCCCTGCTCGCACGCGCCTGCTGCAGGGCCAGGTCGTGCTGCTCGCGCAGTGTGGCCAGCGCCTTGGCGTGGTCCTCCATCTGCACGCGCATGGCCGCCACGCCCTCGCGCCGCGCCTCCGCGCCGCTCATGGCGCCCGCCGCCGCCTGCGCCGCCTGTCGCAGCGCGCGGTGGCACGCAGGGCAGCGTCGCGCCGTGTGTGAGGCCCATGCACACCATTATTATTGTTTCCGTGATGCGCGTAAGAGAAGGAGGGGGCGGGGCAGCAGACCAGAGTTGGCACGCGCCATCCGTCAACACCGCCATCCACCGTGGCACCAACAGCCGGCGCCCGATGCCGACAACCAGCACACGCCCGCCTGCCGCCAGCGCCGCCCTCAGCCGCCGCGCCCCCCTGCTGCTGAGCAGCTGCTGAGCACCAACAGCAATCCATTCCTCACCAGCGCGGCGCGCGCGTCCGAGGCCATGGCGTCCTTGGACGCCCGCGCGTCGCCCAGCTGCGCGTCCATTTCCCGCAGGCGCAGTGCCTGGGCGCGGAGAGCGCGCGCGGCGGCCGCGGGCGTGATGGCTCCTGCCGGCAGCGGCAGCCCCAGCGCCTCCGCGTCGCGCGCCAGCTGCGAGCCACCGCCGAACGACGCCTCCCACTCCTGCGGGCGGTTACAGGGGGGGGGGGGGGGGGGGGGGGGGGGGGAGGGGGCTGCTGGGTTCGGCCGGGTGTTGGCGAGGGCGGTAGCGCGGGAGGGGTGGTGTGTGGTGATGGGGGCGATGCTGTTGGCAGCAGTGGTAAGGGAGGGGTGGGAGTCGGGTGGCCGTGCAGGTGGGGGCAGCTGTTGGCAGCTGGCCTGGGGTGGTGTGTGCAGCGGGCCTCATTCACTCACCCCGAGAGTTGTGGAGAGGGCGCCGATCTTGGCTTCCCTGTCCTGAGCCTGCGCACCGAGCGCTGCCAGCTGCGACTGCACCTCTCTGCGTGCAGCAGCCGCCAGCCGGCGACGCGACCACCAGCAGCCGCAGCCGCAGCAGCAGCAGCAGTACAGCAGCAGCACAGAAGGTGCCCGGCAGGCAGCGAAGACGTCAACTTCTTGCGGATTGGAGTCTATTATGGCGGCCAAACGCATGGAGGGCGCACCGTAAGGTGTGCTGCTGCTGCATGGAGCAGGTTCGCAGGCAGGTTGGTGCAGCAAGTTCTGCGCGTGTGTTGTTGATGTTTGGCAGTTTAACAGGGCCATACCTGCTGAGATCGAAGACGTAGCGGGTGGCCGCGCTGCCACTGGCGTACTGCCCTGAGCACTTCTCCTCGTAGTGCTTGCAGATGGCCGCGATCGTCTGCAGGCTGGCCTCAGGCAGCTGCCTGGCGCTGAGCCCGCTGCTAACACCAGGGGGGCCCAACCTGCAGCAGCCAGCACGGCACAGAAACCAGTGGATGTCAGTTGCAACAGCTGCGAGCAAGTCGAGTTAAGTGCAGCCACTGCCGATGCGCGCAGGGAATGACGGGACACTGACTTGAGTGGGTGAAGAAGCACATGCAGGTGCGATGGCGCATCGATTGAGGGGTTGCGGGTGCCAGTAAGCAGTGCAAGCCGGGCACCCACCTGTGCAGTGGCTCGGGCATCGCTTGTGGCTGAGGCTGGCCAGTGTACGACAGCTGCCATCGAGGCGGATGGTTGTCGGGGCCGCCAGGCAGCCCCTTGCTGCCCCAGTTTGCGTCCATGCCTTGTCCCCCACCTGGCGCCACCAACCAGGCGGCACGGGTGAGCGTTCAGGCTGGATCTTATTCCGTTTGACATGCAGGCGCATCAACGTTAAAACCAGCCAAGTACTGCTGAGCAACTACCGTGTTTGGCGTACCCGCCTTGAGCAGACTGAGACGACACTCTTGAGCTCAGGTGCCTGTCTCGGCAGCTGGCGGCGCTGACAGGGGAGGCGGCAAGCGCACAGGGGAGCTGCCAGCATGGGGCTCCGTCTCAGTTGCCACTGCACGTAAGCAGTCTGACAGTGTCGGCGGCACGCTCCGCCTGAAACCCTCCCTGGCGTCGGCCTGGGTCGGCCTGCTCGAATACCAGGGGTCCGCGGCTGCTGCGTGGAGGGGGAGTGGGGTGAGGCGCTGGTGCAAGTGCCAACGCAGGCGGGGCAGCCATGTTTGAGGTGCGTGTCTGAGCCGTGACGAGGCTGCGCCGGCCACATGTCGCAGAGAGAGGGCTGGGCTGGGGGTGCCTTTCACAGTTCTCTCCACTCCCAACAGCAACAAGGCCCGGAATGAGGGCACGGGCAACCTAGCGGCAGCGCCAGGACAGCACCCCAGCCCGTCGCAGTAGCAGCTGCACCAGTTCGCGCGAGCCCCTTACGCGCCAATGCGTCAGCAGCACAAGTGACAAGCACGCCATCTGCACGGGTGCACGCGCACACGGCATCTCTGCCCCTACCGCAACTGCTTTGCAACTACCCGGGCCGCCTGTGTGTGTAGCCTTGCGTGCCCTCCCCATTCGCGTGCATGCACCCCCGAACAGCCTGCGGCTGTGAGCTTCCTCGCTGCACCGGCATACAGCCCCCGCACCCACGCCACGCCATCCCCCCCCGACCACGACCCTCTGAGCGCAGAGACACTCGTGCCTGCACCGCGTAACGAACGGGCCAGGGCCCTCATGTATATGTATATACATGTGACCACATGAAAAGCATATTAAACGCCGCTGGGAGCGCAGGAGACGCGCGACCCCGAGGATGAGCTGGCGCTGCAAGAACTGCTGGGGGAGGGCGCGTATGGGTCCGTGTACCGGGCGGTGCGGGTGGCGGACGGGCGGGAGGTCGCGGTCAAGATCATCCCGTCCGACGACAACAAGGACTCGCTGCGCAAGGAGGTGGGCATCATGATCCGCATCTGCAGCCCGTACCTGGTCCAGCTGCAGGACTGCTACTATAAAGACAAGGAGGCGTGGCTCGTCATGGACTACTGCGCGGGCGGCAGCTCGTGCGACATCATCGACGCGTGCCAGGCAAGACCTCCCCCCCACGCACCCCTGCTAATGCTCGTGCGCCAGCCAATAACTCCCTTCCTCGCAACCCCCATAATTTTCTGCACTGCCTGCTGCAGCTCTGCCGCTGCTGCACTGCTGCGAGATGGCGTCCGTCGCGCGCACATAAAGGCTCTCTGAGCAACGCCCGCTTCTGCGCTGACGTGTGCCGTGGCGGCGTCAGAGCGCAGAGCAGCAGGCTGCTGCAGCGTGCCATGCGGCAGTGCGTGTGTAAAACAACACCTCCGCAGGACGTTGTCAGGCACCAGGCCGCCTCTGCATGGGGCCACGGCGGTCGGCGACAGCTGCAGCAGGGCCGCACGCAGGCAGGCGGGCGGCCACTGCGCGGCACGGCGCTGTGCTGCCGCACGCACACAGCGGCGCGCCTACCAGTGCCGCGCGTGCAAGGCGGTGCGCGGATGCGCATGCGCGCACACAGCAGTGCGGGGAGCGCTGACCGTGCGCTGCCTTCCCCCACCGCGCGCGGTTTTTCGCTGATGGCACGCAGGTGACGTTCTCGGAGGACGAGGTGCGGGAGGCCATGGCGTGGAGCCTGCTGGCGCTGCAGTACCTGCACGCCAACAAAAAACTGCATAGGGACGTAAAGGTGCGCTCTCCCTCGGTGTGCGATGTCTGGGTGGGCAATGCCAGTGCCGCCGTACGCGCCGCTGCCGCGCGCCGACATGCGTTGTTCACAAGCGTCCATATAGTTATCTAGAAGTACTTCAGAAGTACTTGAAGTATATACTTGAAGTACACGGCACAAAGTACTACATAGTATACTAGTAGTATATACTTCGAAGTACTTCAAAGTATATGTATGTACATATATTGGCTGCGCGTGGGCTGCTCCGTGCCGCCGCCCGTGAGCGCTGGTGAGCCGCGGCGCATGGCCACCATCGCAGTTGAAGTTACTAAGAAATTGAAGTTGGTGACCAGCATCAGGCGCTTGCGGCCTGCCACCGCTGCTGCTCCTGCCCACCCCATGGTAGTGGTCTGGCGGGCTGTGCACTACTTTTGAGCCTTTTCCACCTGACTGCCACGCGGCGCACACAAACAGCATGCCATCTGTGAGGCGGCACCACGCGCGCTGAAGTGCGAATTTTGGCTGGGGGGGGGTGGGGGGGCAGGTTTGAATCTGTGCAACCCCCCGCGCTGCATTCACGTGCCGAGCAGCATGAAAGTCCGCACTATGACCATACTTCGGAGTAAACAAACCTGTGTGACCTTTTGAAAGTTTCTCTTGTCTTCGCTGTTCCAGTGTTATCCAATCATGTGGCATGTAGTACATTTACACCCCTTACTCTCAAAACTTTGTACTGCAGCAGTTTCTCCACACCACTCATGAGTGATTTCAGTCAGAGAGCGCGATTGAGCGCGCGGCGCGTGCCGTCTGAGCGCGTGCCTGGGAGGGTGGATGACACCGCCGTGGCCGTGTGTGTCTCGCTCTGTCCTGGTGCTGCCCAGTCACAGTCAAGTAAGGACTGGCCGCCCCCTCATGCACAGCGGTGCTGCCATCTTGTGCGCTATAACGCGTTGAGCGGTGTGAAGGGAACGTCTGTCAATTCAAGCCAAGGCGTTGCACGTGTGCGCGCGGGCCTACTAGTAGCTGCCGCCACTGGCGCACGCTTCCCAGTCGCTGCCAAGGGAAAGAGTTTTCCTCAAGCACGGCGGCGACAGTCACTTGGCACGTTGTACACGCGGCGGCGATCATTCGGCGCTGCTCAGGCACACTAAGGCCCTGCACTTGAAACTTCAACTGTGGGGTAAATAAAAATGATACTTGAAGTAAGCGTCATGCATCTCGAAAAGTGTTGAGCAACCTGAATAATGTTACCAGGGTACGACTCGCATCCCAAGCGAACAAAATCTACAGCTGAACTACCAGAAGTTACCACTGTTAGCGGCTGCAGGAGCCGCATCTGCGACAGCTACCGCTGCTCGGACAACAGCAACGCAGCGGCAGCGGCGGGCGCTGCTGCTGTGGCGGCGGCCGCGGCAACGGCAGCGAACACCGCCACCGCTCACGGTACAGGCAGCGTAGCACTCGCCAGTGACCCTCAGGGGGGCCGCGGCGGCGCTGAGGGGCAACCCGCCAGCGCTGACCGGTGCCGCAGCGGCGCGTCACGGGAGGTGCAGCCGGGGGGACACCACCACCTTGCCCCCGTCCTTCTCCTCCAGCAGGCCGCCGCCAAACAAAGAAGGCAAAAGGGCCGATTCAACGTCGCTGCCGGCGCCGTCCAGCCGCGGCGGCTGGCAGCTGCGCCTGGTGGTGCCGACGGCGGTAGTGAGCAGCCGGCGCTGAGGGAGGGGCGTTGCACCGGCGTCGGGGGAGGCGGAGCTGGGTAGACACACCACGTCGTCGCCGCCGCGCGGTTTCTGCAGGCCGTTGCCAAACGACACAGGCAAAAGGGCCAGTTTTTTCATTGTCGCCGCCAGCATCGCCCAGCCGGCCCGGCAGCTGGCAGGCGCAGTGGATGATTCCGGCGGCGGTGGCGGACTGGCCCTTGTTGGGTTGGCGACGGCCCGCTGGAACAGCACGGTGGCAACGACGCGGTGTGTCCCCCCGGCTCCGCCTCCCCCGACGCCGGTGCGACGCCCCTCAGCGCCCCATGTCGACGTGAATAACTATTCAATACCACAACTCTATAAAATGGTTGGTTTTTGCGGCCACAACGGCGACTGGTTGCCACTCAGTGGCGCCGCGGCCCCCCTGATGCTCACCGGCGAGACTCTTCCCCGGCTGTTCGCGGAGCGGCAGTCATTTTGGTGGTGTTGCCGCCAGCGCCGCAGCGGCAGTTGCCGCCGAGGCTGCCGTGTGGCGGCAGCAGTAGCTGTTGCAGAAGCAGGTTCTGCGGCCGCCGCTGCTGCTCCTGGTGCAGTGGGGCGGGACCTGAAATAAGGCAGCAATGTAGAGACAATGTACTTTTCAATGGGCGTTGCCCAATGGCCCGTGACTACATTGACATTTAGAATAGCGCGTCCATGCCCGAAAAAATCAAAATTTATTGATACGACAACATGGCGTTCACAAGTCCAGCCACATGAATGCTACCTCACCAAAGTTGTGACATGTTTGTTCACTTCAAAACATGTGCCCGCGCGCGCGCGGCGACCCTGCGCACGGGCAACACTGAAGCAAAGTTTGGTGATGCGACAACATGGTATTTTGTAAGTCGAGGCACGTAAACACGAGACTGCTAGCAGTACCACGAGGCTGTTACATCTTTGTTCACTCCGGAACACGTTCCCACGCGCGCGCGTGCGCCCCCCCCCCTCAGGCGGGCAACGTCCTGCTGACGCAGGACGGTCGCGCCAAGCTCGCGGACTTTGGCGTCTCCAAGGAGGTGTCCACGGTCCAGAACAAGGCGCAGACGGTCATCGGCACGCCCTACTGGATGGCGCCGGAGGTCATTCAGGAGGTGCCCTACGACGGCCGCGTCGACGTGTGGAGCCTCGGCATCACTGCCATTGAGGTGCGTGCTCTCACGCTGCGCTGCGCCGCCGCCTCGCCAATGCCGCTCCGCATGCTCGGCGTCAAGTGGTGCTGCCGCCGCACCGCCGCTCTAGTGGTGGTCGCTGGTGCTGCGCGCCCGCCGCCTGCCAATCCGCCTCCGCATGCCGCCGCTGCGCCAGCTGGCGCCGCCGCTGTCGCGCACCTCTTGGGCTGGTAGCGCCGGGCTGTGCGCGCGCCGCCCATGGTGCAAGAGGGCGCGCGTACTGCTGGCCATTGGCCCCCCTTTTGTGCTGGTTGAAAGGTCGGGCCCGGGTTGGACGCCTGCTCGCTCTCATCATAGGCCCCCCAATGCGGACAGCAACCTGTCGTCACGGGCGCCCTGGCGTGCGCGCCGCCTGTCCGGCGGCGCAATCACATTCATGTGTGTGCGCGAAACACCTTTGCACCTCTATCAAGCGGAAAACCCTGTGCACACGGCGTTGCCAGCAAACGAGCTGCCAATGCTGAGCGCCGCGCCCCCTAACCCACCGTCGTACCTTCACACGCGCCACCGCCACAGATGGCGGAAGGGAACCCGCCGCTGCACAAGGTCCACCCCATGCGCGCCATCTTCATGATACCGAGCAAGCCGCCGCCGCGCCTCAAGGAGCAGGACAAGTGGACGCCGGGGTTCCACGACTTTGTCGCGCGCTGCCTGTGCAAGGACCCTGAGGAGCGCGCAAACTGCGAGGTGAGCGCGCGCAGGCCTTTCAACTTCAGCTTCACTTGCTGCGCAGCAGAGGCGGTGCTGCACGTGCACGCAGAGGTGTCGTGTGTGCAGCTCCGTGTCTAGGCTATGCTGGTGTGGTGTTTGCGGCGTTGGCGCGCGGTCGCTTGGTTTTGTGTGGGAAGCTTATCCCTCATTATTCTCACAGGTGTGGTCGCGGTCATGACGCTAATTGGCGCTCTTGACAGCATCACAAAAGCCACACAAAACGTATTGAAAAAAATACCACAGCAGTACAGGTTTTCACGGCGGCAGCGCAGTTCCGCCACGCCCTCCGCTGCGCACCACCTCCGTGGCACCCCACGCCCCACCACCCTCCTCCCCCCCCTGCCCCCCCTCTTCACTCCCCTCAC
>JAULBY010052595.1:0-11552 GCA_032358315.1 Ophiocytium majus
CGTACCGAGAGAGTGACGGCACATGGGGCAGGAAGGGGTTTCGTTGGACCACTTGGTCAGACAGGAGATGTGAAAGGAGTGCTTACACGACAGCGTGCAGTAGCCCGTTGAAGTATTCACCGCCTCGTAGCAGATTGGGCAGTCCTCCATGGTAAAAGTTTGTACTGTGTTCTATCCCGATTCCGTTTTCAGTCATAAAGGTCGTCGTATGTAGGCGGCGGAATACGAATGCGGAGTCCAGAACCCGTGGTCTGCGTAACAATGGCGTCGGGTGGCGGCGATGCATCCGTGTGGAAGTAATGTAATTGGCTAAGGTCGCCCAGTTCGGTCAACCGGTTCGCGACCCACATGCGGGCAACAGGCAGTATCGACTCTTGGCTGAAACACTTGCTAAGGACGACCCCATCGGATTCAACGAACAAGAGGGCGAGATGTTCGTGGTTCCTGTCTGTAAAGGTGGCCCGTATGAACTCAGGTACGAACATGTGGACATGTTTCATGGCGCGCTTGATGTTGATCAAGGGTCCAAAGATGATGCAGTCCTTGATAGAGAAGGGGCGCTTGATGGTGTCGTGGACGTAGTTGCGGCACATCTCACAGTCAAAGGAGTCTTCGAGATCCATCTCAATGTAAAATTGTTTTTGTATACCTCGCTCGGTTCCGTTTTCACTTACCACCCTCCGTGGTAGAGTTGGCGGTCCAGCTTGCGCAGGTCATCGGAGTCGTAGCCTGCCCACATCTCCTTCTCGGCCTCGGCAAGGTCGGCGCGGCGGTTCTGGAGAAGCCAGACCCAGTCATCCTTCTGACCCTTGGTCATGTTCGTCTTCAGGCGCTCCTCAATCTCGGCAATCTCGGCGCGCATGGACTCAAGGGACGTGTGTCGCGGCTCGGGCGACGGCGGGAGTGGCGGGTGTGCGGGCGTGAAACTCCATTTGTCGCCCTCCGTCGGTAGGTTGGCGAGAAGTTCATCCTTGAGTTCGTCCGAGACTCGCAATGTCTTCGGGAACTCGTCTCCGTGGCGCTCCACGAAGCACGGGCGGCAGTACATGTCGTCCGTCCACAGCTGGGACGGAACGCCACATCCGCGGCACGGCTCTGCGTACTCCTCCGCGCAGAGTCCGCACATCAGGCCCGTCTCGCGGTTGCACGCGCACTTCGGCTCGTCCGTGCCGCACCAGATGTCGTACTCAGCCTGGTCGGCGAGGTAGCGCGCACAGTGGTCGCACGGTTCGTCGCTATCGCACTTGCAAACATCGTCGCGCTTCTGCTGGCAGTCGGCGCAGCAGTTCGGCAGAACGACCGTAACCATGTTACAGTCGGGGCACCAGCCGTCGGCGGCGGGCGGGGCGTTGCACGGGTGATTGCGGCGCGAGTAGCACTCGTGGCAATAGTTGGACCCGAGAACGGTGGCGCCCATGTCCCCGCAGTCGGGGCAGCGGCTCCAATCTTGGCGGCAGGCGTCGCAGGTAGAACCGAGCTCGGTTGTCATGTTGCAGCAGTCGGCCTGGTGGCAGGAGAAGAGGTGGGAAGAAGGCATTGTAGAGTTGGTAGAAGAAGATGATGATCTTGTTGCGGCGCCCCAATGGAAAATAGTTTTGGATTGTACGAATCCGTTTTCAACACACTCCGCTGCGCTACGCTCCCTAGAACCGGGAGCCAATGTCGAACAGTGACCCATTGTGCTCGTAGCCGTGGGACTGTGTGTAGGTCACGCGACCCTGATGGACAATGTCGTCCCAGCCGCTGGTGTCCTCCTCGGCATCCAGCTCCTCGTCCGTGAACGTCCGCTTGACGTGGACCTTGCGCTTGATTGTCGTCCAGCCCTTGGTATCGTCGGGCATAAACGGCTCACAGTGACACGGGTGCATGTCGCCACTCGGCAGGCGGACATAGTAGGCAGGATTCGTGCGACACTCCTCGAGTGCACGCGCATAGTCCTGGCGGAGGGTGAAGTTGTTGGGGTAGCGGGCAGCAGCCATGGCAGAGACGTTGTTGGAAGAAGACATTGTAACTTGACGCGGTAAGGTCTCATCACCCTCCGCCAGAGGAATCCGTTTTTAGCGACCATGGATGCAGTTTGTTAACTGCGGTTGGGTCGTTAAGTGGGAGTTTCAGGCATTCGGTTTCTACTTGCGCTTGAAGATCAGCTTCCAAAGCAGGCCGCACACAACGGCAAAGACAACGGAGTGGGTAACGTTCACGGTGAACGTCGAGCCGCCCGGCGGCAGGCGGACGAGGACACCCGGGATGAGCGCGTAGAACAGAACGGCGTGAAACAGAAGACTTCCAAACATCATGTTTACTCCTAGCTGCGACAATTTTCACGCGGCTGAATATAAATGAGTGCTGCAACTCCTCCTCCTCCTCCTCCGGCGAACACAGTCGCTGCCGGCATTGGCCTGTCGGCAGGTGCCCCCTCGTCGTCGTCGAACACGGCAATGAACGCAACGAGTGCATTCATTGCGTCGTTCGGTGGATTCTGGGGCATCCTGCTTCACGCGGCAGCTGCCAAGCTGTCGTATGACCGCTACCAGTCCGTTGGATGGGCGATTCTTGCGTTCATCTTCGGATCGCTGTACATCCCGTACTATGCGTTCTTCCTGTCGAGCCCTTCACCGGTGCCCATGATGAGTGGCGGCAGCCGTGGCAGTGACCCCATCTCGAAATTTGCGGCGGCGGTCTTGGCGGTAGGAAAGGTCGCTACGGCTGCCGGAAAGGCGCTTAAGCAGGCTTAGGCTCGCCCTTGAATAGGAAGATCATCTTGTCGGATAGGTCGTCGAAGAAGATGAAGATGGCATACAGAAACATGAAATTGCCCGCATACTGCTCCACGTAGTGCTCCAGTGCAGGGCGCAGAGGTACAATCGGAATCACGAACCGAACCAAGTACGTCACCCAGAAGGCTGCGATTACCAGGAGGGACACCTCCGCAATCACATCCGCATACTGAATCCACGCAGGTTCCTTCTTCCACTCCTCGGTGAAGTCGGGGAACAACAGGCCGATTGTCCACGACACAAAGAAACCCAGCCCTGCATAGAGAACTCCCAGAACGACCAGATTGATCGTCAAGCTGACAATGTGCCCCTCAACATTTGGTAACGAATTGACGCCAGTGTTCTTCATTATTTAAACACGAGACAAAGAGTATACTCATATGGCACTGGTCTCCAAGGCACCTACGGTTCTCCGCACCTGGGGAAAGCACCTGATTCTTGACGCAGCGGAATGCTCTCCGAAGATGATTGGTTGCCCGAAGGTTGTTGATGGCTTTGCTCGCTCGCTGGTCAAGCGCATCGACATGGTTCCGTTCGGTGCCCCACAGGTTGTCATGTTCGGTTCGGGTAACAAGAAGGGGTACACGCTGGTCCAGCTCATCGAGACCTCGAACATCACGGCGCACTTTGTGGAAGAGAACAACTCCATGTATCTGGACGTGTTCTCCTGCAAGGACTTTGACCCCGACGTGGTCGAGGAGGCAGTGAAGGAGTTCTTTGATGCAAAGTACTTCAATCGCAAAGTGATCCTGCGTCAGGCTCCGGTCAATATCGCGACGACGCTCGGCAAGTACAATTTGTCTTAATACGGCAGATACGTGGGCTCTCCGTTCTTGGCATCAATGGAACACTGACCCTTCTTTGCCCGTGTCTGGTCGCCACATGTCTCCATCTCTTCCGTGACTCCATACGGTGCTGGATCCAGCCCCATGTTGATGTCTGTTGTCGGACCAAACCCTTCGCGTGAAAAGTATGCCGCCAGGATAACCAGTGTGGCTGCTGCTGCAATCAGGTATTCGCGCCTCATTTATGAATCTGATTGAAAATCATTGGGAGGCCATGTCCTCCCGTGCGGCCTGTTTGGGACACGACGCACATTTGGCGGGCGCATTGTCAAACACCTTGCCGCCCGTCAGGATGCCGATGTTCGGAAGGAACGTCATGGCCGCAATGGCCACCAGAACAAGCGCGAGGAGGATGTAGTCCCACATTTACTTAGGTGTGAGACTCTCCTTCGGGGAATCCGGCGCAGGATAGAATTCAGTGACAGTTTGCTTTCTGCGACAGCCGCAGTACCGACCGCAGATGAGGTCCTCACAGAGGGTGCGCTGGCGGCGCCGGCCGTGCTTGCGGCACACGACTGCATCACCTATCCGTTCGACATGGGTGCAGTAGCGGTCGCATGGCGTCTCAGCCTCCTTGCGAATTGGACAGAAGTAGCGAGTTCCCCAGTGACAGTTGGGGCAGATGTGCTTCTCGCAGGCAGAGCAGTTGGGCTTGAAGTGGACGACGAGCGTGGTGGAGCAGTCAGGGCAGGACATTTTGGCAGGCACTATCCTTACGTTCAGCCACGTTAAAATCCGTTTTTAGAACAATGCGCACTCGCCACAAGACATCTCGCAAGAAGCGCTCTCAACGGACACGGCGTGCAATTGTAGCCGTTAGGCGATTGTCGTCGTCCGTGGGCATGGTCGAGCCTGTGCGTATCCGGCCTCCCACGCTAGTACCTTCCCGGAAAGGTTTACAGATGAAATCTGGGGAGAAAACAAAAGATGAGTGACACCGCCGCTGTTCCAGAGCCAGTGAGTGCGACGGGACCCACGGGACCCACGGGGGGCACTGCCCCCTGTCCAGAGCCCATCGACGCCGTGACAAAGGCCGCACGTGAGATTGCGGAGATGTACAATGTGGCGGATTGGAAGAAGCCCGTGCCGACGGCCCTGGCGATCTATGCCCATGTGTGCACGACGACCGCACTGACGGACAGTGAGGATCGTATCAAGGCGGTTGGACAGGTGCTTGTCCTCATTGCCAAGCGGTCGGGCACGAAGGAGGAGGAGACCGCTGCGACGTTCTTTGCGAACCAGATTCTGCCCCACATTGTCCATGCGATGGAGGTGGTGGTGGCTACGGGCAAGGCGCCTTCGCTCGCGTCTGTCAAGGACTTTGCGCAGAAGGAGATGCAGGGCGTCATTGATCTGGTGGTCCCCGAGGTGAAGAAGGTTTCAAGCTGGTGCTGGAAGTAAAGTATGGGTATTCCCTACTACGTGGCCAGTCTGTTGCGGAAGAATAGAAACATTCAACAGCACTACACAACATTCGAGGCAGATGCCTTCGGTATTGATTTCAACTGCTTCATCCACGCAGTCCTTGATGACATGGACCCTGTGGGAAGCATTGTGCGAGGACTGCGCGAGTACTTGGCTCGTATTACCTGTCCGCGCATCTTTGTAGCCTTTGACGGGCTGGTGCCTTATGCGAAGATTGTGCAGCAGCGGTACCGTCGCTTCAAGATCCCCGAGAAGGTCGGAGCCTTTGACCGTCACCAGATCTCGCCCGAGACGCCGTATATGCGGGAGTTGGTGCGGGAACTGCGAGTGGCTTTCCCGCAATTGACCTTCTCAGGAACAGACGAGCATGGGGAAGGGGAGCATAAGGTTTTTCAATGGCTGCGAAGTCTCGAACCCGCTCATCGCAAGCGTGTGGCCATCTACGGCTTGGATGCCGACTTGGTGCTTATCGCGCTTGCGCAACGTGCGCTCGGCGATCTCTACCTACTGCGAGACGATAGTGCCTTCTCCATCCGAGCTCTTGCTGGGGCTCTTCCAATGGAGGTGGATACCTACGTTCAAACGGCCATCCTCTGCTTTGGCAATGACTTCATGCCCACGCTTGCCTTCTACTCCCTCCGTGAAGACGGGCACGGTCGAGCACTGAAGTACAGTTTGGAGCAAGCGGGACCGCTCGAGCGCAAGATTCTGACAGAGCGTCGCAAGCCCGGAATGGGATCGGCAGATGGGCATGCACTCGAAGCACAGGTTGGATCGCGACTGTTGGATGGTGTTGTGGATTGGACGCCGGTCTGCGAGGCGTTCTGGAAGACGTACATGTGGACCTACGAGTACTTCACCACGTCTCGAGTTCCAGACTGGTGTTGGGTCTATCCTTACGCAGACGCGCCCTTGATTCAGACGCTGCTCGACTTTTCTCCAAAGCCATATGAAATCAAGTGGGAACATCCCAATCCTCCATTTCATGTGACGCATCAGCTGCAGTGCATTTTGCCACAAGCGTCGTTGAAGACGGCGCGGCGCAGAGTTCGGTTTCCAGACGAGATGTACGACGAGGCAAAGGATACGCGGTATTCGTGGATGAAGCGGTTCGCATGGGAGACTGATCCCATGATCTCAGTTCCGTGGCATCCGTGTTATCCACTTACTTCCGTAACCGAAGTCGTCCTCCCAGAATTCCAATGCGCTGAGTCGGCGGGGGAGCAGACGGCCGGATTGCCTGTGGCTGTCCGTCTTCGGGGCGCGCCTCGATCTTCCCGAGTGTAGTGAGGCTCTCCGGTATCAGCTCTGTGAATTCATCCGAACGCGCGGCTGCGTAGGTGGCTTCAATTTTATTCATGTCCGCAATCTTTCGAAGAGCAGCCATTCCATGCGCATCTCGCATTATCTTCCAGTGACGAGTGATGTGAGCGTAATAGGCTTGGCGGAACTGCGTGGCTGAGCGTCCCTTCACATTGTTCTGCAGGGCTTCGAAGCACGCAGCAACAGTCGAGAAGATGGGTTTGTTCAGCCGGTGATTCACAGAGTTATGTCCACGGAACGTGAACAGCAGGAAGGATGCTCTGGATTCGAGCATCTGCGGAAACCGCGCACGGTAGGATGCCAACATTTCTTGGAAGTGCCCCTGACATGAAGGACATGTGATTGTACCTGCGAACAGGTCCAACCACGTATTCATCAGGGATCTCTCGGCCGCAGACGGTTCGTCTGGGTAGAGAGACGCCATCGAATGCAGAGTCATCCATCCTAATGGTCCCCAAACAGACGTCATTACTCTTTACGAGGAAATCCTCACGTCAAAAACCCTCCTTCCTTGGCAGCCTTCCAGATTTGATCTACGAGGGGAGGCGGTGCGCGAACGCTCACCGGATGACCTGACCTTGCGAGCTCTGCGCGCTTCTGTTCGTGTGTCCGCTTACTGCTCTCAAGTGCCGCCGTCTGGACCCGGCGCGTCTCACCCTTGTTCGTCTCCACTCGCAGCGTACCCTTCTTGAACCGAGGACTCTGGCTGGGATTGTTCGTAGGCTCAAGCTTGGCCTTGCGTGTCTGCCGAGTTCCCTTGAGAGCACCCATTGGGTACGTCTTGTGGGCAGTGGCCTTCGCAGTCACTTTGCGTGGCGCGGACTTGGGTATTACGCGTCGACTCTTCTTGATGTTCTTGGGCAGAGGCTCGGGTGCAGTCTTTGAACTCTTCACAAAGACCTGCTTGATTTCGTCAGCGGCGTCCATAGACTCCCTTACTTAAAAACGGATGATTTCGTTTACAGCGAACCGAGGGCACATAGTATGGAGTGGAACGCCGTCAATGCCTATTTCGAGAAGGGTGTGCGTCGTCTCGTTGACCATCAGATCGACTCCTTCGAAGACTTTATTCGCAACAAGCTCCCCCTGATCATCCAATCGACTGCACCCATCACCGTCTGGCACGAGCAGGACGAGAAGCTGAAGAAGTACAAGTACGAGCTCCGTCTGTCGTTTGAGAATGTCACCTACCTCAAGCCCCGTCTTCAGGAAGCCACCGGGCGCGTGAAGCCGATGCTTCCGTCTGAGGCCCGCATTCGCAACTTCACATACGCCGCACAGATGCACGCCGACGTGCGCTTTGTGGCTCGCACCTACAAGGGGGCGTTGTTGGACACCTACGATGAGGAGTTCCGCGTGTTTGAGGGCATCAGCCTCGGCAAGCTGCCCGTCATGCTCGGGTCGTCGCTGTGCCTGCTGAAGGACTACCCTGCCACGACCACGGAACTGGGCGAGTGCTCTCATGATCCGCTGGGCTACTTTGTGGTCCATGGTTCAGAGCGCACCATCCTCTGCCAGGAGAAGGTGGCAGACAACCGCATCATGATCTTCCAGAACAAGAAGACGTCGTCCAAGTACTTCTATTCGGTGGAGATCAAGTCGCTTCACGAGTCGTTTACGACACCGCCCAAGAAACTGGAGATTCGCCTGAGCTCCAAGTTCAATGGCTTCGGGTACCCGATGGTTGCGTGTGTTCCCCGCTTCAAGGAGGACATTCCCATCATGGTGTACTTCCGTGCCATCGGCGTCACGCGGGATCTGGACGTTACTCGTCTGGTCTGGGGTACCGAGACGGATTCCCACGCAGAGTTGCTGGGTGCCTCCTTCCGCGATGCGGCCGAGCTCGGTATCTTCACACAGAAGGATGCCATCCAGTACCTGACGAACCACCTGCAGTACGGTACTAATCAGGAGGACAAGTGCGCCTACGTTCGCCAGCTGCTCACCACCGAGTATCTGCCCCACGTGCGCTTCGCGGGAGAGGTCACCACTCCCGACGTTCTGAACGCTCGTCGTGCCCTCTTGACTGCGTCCATGATTCGCCGTCTCCTCCTGACGTACGGCGGACACATTCCGTTGGATGACCGCGATGCCTACCCGAACAAGCGCGTGGTAACGACGGGGGCGCTGCTGACTCACCTGTTCCGCCAGCTGTTCCAGAAGGTGTGCAACGACACTCGCAACGAGTTCGTGCAGGAGGTCAACAATGACTCGTGGAAGAAGGCGGCGGATGGCAAGCCCGCACCCATGGAGATTCTCAACATCAACAACCTGTACAAGATCCTGAAGCTGTCCACCATCGAGGGCAAGCTGAAGCAGGCGCTGGCCACAGGCAACTTCACGGTTCAGGGTCTGGGCACGTCGTCGTCTACATCGCTGTCCAACGCGACCAAGGTGGGCGTCTCGCAGGTGCTGGCTCGGATGTCGTACGCATCCACGCTGTCCCACCTCCGCCGTATCCAGACGCCTGTGGAGAAGTCGGGCAAACTGTTGGCACCTCGCAAGCTTCACGGCACCTCGTGGGGGTTCATGTGCCCTGTGGAAACGCCCGAAGGTCATTCGGTGGGTATCGTCAAGACCATGTCGTTGCTGACGTCTGTCACCCAGCACGTGCCCAGCCACACGGTGATTCACTTCCTCGAGGATATGCCAGCCGTGACGTGGATTCGGGAGGCAGTGGTCTACGAGGGTACGTCCATTACGCTGAATGGTGTGCTGACTGCGTACACGAAGGATCCACACACGGTCGTGAAGGCGATGCGTGCGGCCAAGCACTCGTTCCGCCTTCATCCACACACATCCATTGCCTGGTACACCCTGCTGAACACCATCATCATCGAGACGGATGGCGGACGCGTGGTTCGCCCGGTCTTCCGAGTAGGTGTGGAGCCACCGGTTGGAAAGGTAGACTGGAACACGTGGGCGAGAACGTGCATGGAGTATGTGGACGCATCGGAGAGTGAGACCTTGCGAATTGCGCTCACGGCAAAGGACGTGACCTCGCATTCCCATCACGAGATTCACCCCTCCATGCTGGTCGGTCACATGGCAGGAACCATTCCGCTGTCGGACCACAATCAGTCGCCTCGAAACACCTATCAGTCCGCCATGGGTAAGCAGTCCATGTGCGTCTACGCGACCAACTTTGCCAAGCGCCTGGACAAGAACGCCTACGTTCTGTGTTCCATCAGCCGTCCGTTGGTGGAGACGCGGTCCATGAACATTCTGAAGATGCACGAGATGCCCTTCGGAATGAATGCGGTGGTCGCCATTGCCTGTTACGGTGGCTACAATCAGGAGGACTCGATCATCATGAACCGCACGGCCGTCAAGCGCGGTCTGTTCCGGGGTCTGTACTACACCATGTACAAGGATGAGGAGCACCGCAATGTCACAAGTGGACGGGAAGAGAAGTTCATGCGCCCACAGAAGCATGCGACGCGCAAGTTCAAGACCACAAGTTACGCGGCGATCCACGAGTCGGGTATTCCGATCCTGAATTCGGTCATTCAGGAGAATGACGTGGTGATCGGCAAGGTGGTCAATCTGCGTCACGATACGGCCGGGTATGCGTTCCGTGATGCGTCAACCACCCACAAGAACTCGGAGCCGTGCCGCGTGGATGGCGTGTGGCAGGACAAGAACTCGGATGGGTATCCGTTCGTGAAGGTGCGCGTGGTGTCGGAGCGCATTCCGCAGATTGGCGACAAGTTCTCCTCCCGCCACGGACAGAAGGGAACGGTGGGTATGCTGTTGGATGAGCAGGACATGCCGTTCACGGGTGCCGGTCTAAGGCCCGACCTGATCATGAACCCCCACGCAGTGCCTTCCCGCATGACCATTGCCCAGCTGATGGAGAACATCTTCGGCAAGATCTGTGTGCGCAAGGGCACGCTTGCGGATGGTACGCCCTATGACCACATGAAGGTGGACGATCTGAAGAAGCACATGGTGGACATGGGCATGCACCCGTATGGCAACGAGATTCTGTACAATGGCCAGACAGGAGAGATGATGCAGGCAGAAATCTTCATGGGTCCGACCTTCTACCAGCGCCTGAAGCACATGGTCATCGACAAGCAGCACTCTCGGGCTCGAGGACCGATTGTAAGCCTGACGCGGCAGCCCTGCGAGGGCAGGGCACGGGATGGCGGGTTGCGTGTTGGAGAGATGGAGCGCGATTGCATGATCTCACACGGCGCGTCCGTCTTCACGAAAGAGCGTCTGATGGATGTGTCCGACCCGTTCCTGACGGGCATCTGCAAGACGTGCGGAACGTTGGCGGTGGTCAATCCCGCAGAGGGCATCTACTCCTGCGGTTCCTGTGGCAACAAGACGGACTTCGTCCAGAAGACGATTCCGTATGCGATGAAGTTGTGGATGCAGGAGTTGGAAGCCATGCACATTGTGCCTCACATGGTGATGGAGTGAACATCCTCAAGCGAGACGTCGCTCTCAGCCATAGGACGACGCTGGCGAGCCCGATAGCAGTTGTGCACGAGGCACAGGACGGCAATAATGGCAATTGAAGACGCGATTCCCGTGGCGAGCGCGGAATCCGTGTCCATTCATCTTTTTTGTCGGGTGCGTATAAATGGTCTCGGTAAAGGATTTGATTGCGGGCAGCCCTACCGAATACAAACATGTGTCCGGGATGCCACTGGGGAAGTTTACGAAAGGGCCAAAGTGGTGGAACCCACTGCCGGGCGGCCGCTACGAATTTGAGGCGATGAGCGCGATGAAAAGCACGGGGTTTCCGAAGGAAGTAGTCGAGAAGAATGTCGTGGTGTGGACAAGGACTCGCGAGGAGCTCAATGTCCCCGTTTTCGATCTCGCTGTCAAATGGGCGAACAATCCGAACCGCGTCGCCGCCATTGCCGCCCTTGGCGCCGCCCCTGCCGCCGCCCCTGCCGCCACCGCCGGCCGTCGTCGTCGTACCCACCGCATGATGTTCAAGAAGTGGGCTGCCCAGGAGGCGCGTGAAATGAGTCACAAGGGCAAGCGCATGACGTTCCGCAAGTGGGCGGCCAACGAACTGAAGGAAAAGTCGCACCCTGGAAACCCGTCGTTCAAGAAGTGGGCCCGACAGGAGATGCGGGAAAAGTCGCATACACGTCGCCGCCGTTGAATACTAAATGTCCGTTGAAGTGGTCCTCGGTCCCATGTTCGCGGGCAAAACGTC
>JAULBY010052606.1:0-11551 GCA_032358315.1 Ophiocytium majus
GGGCGGGCATGGGAAGGTGGCGGTGGGGGGCCAGTTGCTCAGAAGCGAAAATGGCGTGGGGCGACCAGGGAGGTTGGCGCAGGTTTTGAAGCGGATAGGGACCAGCCTAAGAGGCAAGCTCAAGCTGAGCCAAGGCTGATGTTGGGGGGCCATCAGGGCGGCGCGCAGCCACAGCACGCCTTAACTCAATGTGCATTGTGCTCAGCAGAAAGGAGGGCGCAGCCCAAGCAACCACACGCAAGGGGTCAGCGAGCGCTGCGGGTGCATGAGACAAAACCCTCAGTGCGCTGAGCAGCAGCGGCGGCGGCGGCGGCGGCGGGGCGCACCTGTGACTCGAGGGCGGCGTGCAGGCGCACGATGGCGACGTACTCCTTGCCCGCGCTCTGCTGCGCCTTCACGAGGCGCGTCGCGCGGTCGATGCACACAATGAGGCAGCCCGTGACCTTGGGGTCGAGCGTTCCGCTGTGGCCCGTCTTCTCAACGCGCAGTATGCGCTTGATCCACGCCACGACCTCGTGCGAGGACGGGTTCGCGGGCTTATCAAGGTTCATGACGCCATAGCGGATGTACTCCTTGAGTTCCCGCTTGAGGGGGGAGCACCCGCTGGGGATGGGGGTGTAGTGGCCCGTGCGCACGTGCAGCTGGTCGTAGTTCTTGAGGAGCAGGGGCCACTTGCTGGTGTCCAGCTTGGGGGTGGTGCTCTCGGGCTTGATGAACTGGCCCGCGGCGGCGGGGGGGGCGCCGCCGCCGCTGCCGCCGCTGCTGCCGCCATCTGCTGCTGCGGCAGCTGCCTTTTTCTCCTTCTTCGCCTTCTTGCGCGCGCCTGGGGGGGGGGGTTCACGGGGGTGGCGAGGCAGGGCGTTAGGCATCTGACTCCTGGTGTCGGCGGTGCTGGCACTGCTGCTGTATCGGGTGGGTGTGGCTTGCACGGCAGCAGCAGCAGCAGTAGCAGCAGTAGCAGAATACAGTATTGACTGCTTTGCTATCCGGGGTTTTGAGGGAGAGTAGGGGGTGGAGCCTGGAGGTGTTGCAGCGGTACCCGCAACAGTAAGGCACCGCAAAAAAGCCAGCCCTGACGGAGGATCATCCGAGCCGAGCAGCAGGCGATAGGACGCGACCCTCCGTGCAAAGAGGCTCTCCTGCCCCACACAGTGGTTTGGTGGCGGTGCAGCGTTGCCCCCGCACTCACTCTTGGGGCTGTCCATGGCCTACCCCGCCAGGTGACGGTCAAAGTCGCTGTTGGCACGCCAGCTCCCTCCTAGCAGCTCCTGGCCTCGCCGCTGCAGCTCGCCTCGCCACGCCCTGGATGGTTTGTGTGGGCGCCCGTCCACTGCCACGGACACAGAAGTTGAAGTAGTTTTTTTTGAAGTTGGCTGCAAAGGTGTGGTGGTCCCATTTGTCTTTGTCTTCGCTGGTACGCTCTCACAGTGCTGCCGACGGAAGTTGCAGCCATGGAGTTCGAGGGAGCCTCAGACGATGACGACACACCCAAGGTGCGGCGCTGCTGCGGCTGTTGGTGCAGCAGCAGCAGCAGTGTGAGAGCTGCTGCACACAGCGCACTTCAACAAAATTGTGGAGCGCACACGGCACCAACCGGGCAGCTCGGCTGCTGCCCCACACGCACCAGCAGCGAGCCCTACCAGCGCGGCAGCAGCTGATGCAGTAACTGAGTATTGCTGCCTGTCCAAACTATTTGCCCTGCTCCTGGACTGGAGGCTTTTGCTGTCTGTGGCCGCCGCACAAAGGCGCTGTTGGTGCTGCTGGTGGTGTGCCGCTGCTGCCTGCGCGATCCCCACCAACCGAATTTGCAGTGCTCTGGCTGAGCTTCTTCGAGGTCCACGCTCCTCAGAGTGATTGATTGCCCCCTTGGTAAGCATCCCAAGACACCACCTCCTCTGCTGCCGGTTCTACCTAACTGTCCTCCCACCAACTTATACAATTCCACACAGCCGCACCATACACACCAACCGCGCCCAGCTGTGTCTCGCCACAGCAGCCGCCAACACCCCCCCCTCCCCCCCCATACCTACACCCTAATCCCTCAACCCCCCACCACCCGCCGCACCACCGCCTGGCCCACGCTCCAGGTGCGCGTCCGCTTCACCACCAAAATCCCGTCCCTGCGCGTGACGGACCTGCCCATCGCCGTCCCCGAGACCCTCGGCCGCTACGGCCTCAGCGAGGTCATCAACCACCTCTTGGGCCTGAAAGGTCCCCCCGCCGCCGCCGAAACCGAAACCGAAAATGGCGACCCCGAAACCGAAACCGACCGCGCCCCCATACCCTTTGACGTTCTCGCGGGGGGGCGCTTTCTGCGCACGTCGCTCGCGCGTTACATGCGCGCGGCGGCGGTTTCAGGCGAAACTGTCCTGGAGCTGGAGTACCTGCCAGCGCTGCGCGCGCCAACGGAGGACGGGGGCGACGAGGCGCCCGACTGGGTGAGCGCAGTCGTGGCCGGGGGCGGCGGGCAGCAGGAGGGGGGCGTGTTTGTCGCGAGCGCGTGCTACGACGGGTGCCTGCGGCTGTACACGGGCGGGCTGAGCATTGCGCACAGCGCCAGGTGAGAGGAAGAGGGGGGGAGTTGAAGTTGCGATGCATGGAAGTTGAAGTTTGTCACGAGCGCGTGCCATCGATGGGTGCCTGCGGCTGTGCGCGGGCGGGCTCAGCATTGCGCACAACGCCAGGTGAGGGGGGGAGGGGGGAAGTTGGGGATGCATAGAAGTGCAAGTTGTGTGTGTGGGGGGGGTGGGGGGGGGCAGCGGCTGACTGGTCGCATGCTTTTGTGCTGTAGATGTCGTCGGCAGTACGGTGTCTGGCATAGCAACAGTGCACCAAAGGGGGGGGCGAAGAGCAGTGGCGTTGCACCTCAGCCCATACACCGGACAGCCCCCGGCAACAGCAGATGTAGACCTTGCTGACCTGCCACCCCTGAGTAGGCGCTAGGCCACGTTACAACTGCACCTCAACCACTTGAAGTTCGCGTTCATGATGCCGGGCATGCACCATTGCGTTGTGCGAGCGGGCATGCGTGATTCGGGCCCTTCCACGCCCACAACTGCGGTCAAATAAAACCCGTTGGAAGTGTTCATTTTGCCTGCCTCGTAAAGCAGTCAACACCACGCGCAGCCGCAGGTAGCTCAGAAGTACTACTAGCAGTAGACCCCCACCTATTGAAGTACTGCCTGAACTGTCTCCTGAAGCAGTCCACCACCCGCAACCCTCTCGCTCCCACCACAACCAGCCACCGCTCGCGCCTACTTGGCCCCCAGTTTTTTGTTTACCTAGATTTTCGGTGAAGTCGTCCTTGCATTCCAAGGCAAGACCTTGAACTTGTGAAATTGAAAAACCTCGATAATGCCAGTCTAAAACTCGCTTTGCCCTCCCCCCCCTTGCAGGGTGTCACAGCAACCGCTCACGGCTCTGGCGGCGGCGCCGGCGGCGCAGGGCTCAGAGGACCACTGGCTGCTGGCGGGAGGGAAGGACAGGACGCTGAGCCTTTGGCGGCTGGGCGGTGGCGGGGGGCAGCGCTCGCTGGAGCAGGCGGCGGTGCTGCGCGGCCACCAGAACAGCATTGCGGCCGTCAGCCTGCTGCCTGAGGGAGGCGGTGAGTGCCGGTTTTTTGCGGGCATCCGCAGTGTTGAAGTTTGTGAGTCACACTACTTGAAGTAAGGTGGAAGTGCAGGGCGCTGGGCCTTTGGCGGCTGGGCGCTGGCGGGGGGCGGCGCTCGCTGGAGCAGGCGGCGGTGCTGGGCGGCCGCCAGAACAGCATTGCGGCCGTCAGCCTGCTGCCTGAGGGAGGCGGTGGGTGTTTTTTTTTGTTTGCAGAGTGCGCAGTCTTGACGTCTGCGAGTCATACTTCAAGAAGTGTGGAGCAGGCGGCGGTGCTGCACGGCTGGCCACCAGAAAAGCATTGCGGCCGGCCGTCAGCCTGCTGCCGGAGGGGGGTGGTGAGTGGTGCGGTTTTCGCGGAGTGGGCATCCGCAGTGTTGAAGTTTCAGAGTCATACTTCAACAAGTGTGTTTCGGGCGGCGGTGCTTTGCGCTCATCAGGACGGCATTGCGGCTGTGGGCCTGATGCAGGCGATGAGTTTATCCCTTTCATGCTCAACTTCTCTGGGAGTTTGCCTTCACAAACTTTTTTTACAAGAGAGCTCAACTAGCAAGAACCCAATGTGGCACACCTGCCTTCCGTGTGCAAAATTGAACATGACGGCATCCGTGTAGGTGAAGTTTCAGAGCCATACTTCAGCAACCGTGTTTCTGTCAGCGGCGGTCATGCTGCAGCGGTGTGGCACGGCCGCTGTCAGCCTGCTGCCATAGGGAGGCGCGGTGAGCGGCTTTTGCGCGCTGTCATTCGTGTTGTTGAAGTTGTGGACGTGTACCTCAACAAGTACATGTCCAGGCAGCGGTGGTGTGTGGGTGAGTCGCCGCAGCAGGGTGGCAGCGCCTGTGAGCGAGGCACCAGGGGCAGGCAGCGTGTGAGATTTTAACATACTCGCATATTTTCGTTCATACTCATGGCAGTAATTGAAAAACCGATTTCTAACATCAACTACCTACAACAAAAATAATCATTACCCTGTGCGCCGCCGTCCTCGAACCGCAGACGGCTACGGCGCCGCCAGCGGCGACTGGGACGGCCGCGTCTGCCTCTGGGAGCCCTTCTCCTCCGCCGCCGCCGCCGCCAACAACGGCGACACCACCACCACCAGCGACGGCCCTGGCGGCGTCAAGCGGCGAAAGCGCGCGGCGGCGGCCGCCGCAGATGTGGCGTTGGCGGAGGTGGAGCCTTCGGCGGTGTTTGTGGCGCACTCGCAGGCGGTGACGGGCGTGCACCTGGCGTCACCGACGGCGCTGTACACGGGGTCGTGGGACCGGAGCGTCAAGACGTGGGATGCAAGCCGGCAGGTGAGGCGTGTGCGGTGCTGGGTGTGCTGAGCAGGGGTGGTTGTTGGTGGTCAGCGGTGGCGGCGGCGGCGGCGGCGGCGGCGGTGGTGAGGAGCGGCAGCAGGATCGGCAGCAGAAGTGGCAGCAGGCGGCGGCAGCAGCAACAGCGGCGGCGCCTCAGCAGCAGCAGTGGCAGCAGTTCGTGCATGGTGCGCCAGTGTGACCAGCCCCCTACAACACCCCATGGTCGCGTTTTTTCCGTGTTGGGCTGTCAGCTCCCGTGCTCACGGGACCGCACCCCACACCACAACATGCCCCCCCCGTCAGCAGCATGACTCGGTGACATGACGCTCCCATTGCTGTGCGTGCCTGGGCGTCAACTCCCGTGCCCACAGGACTGCATCCACACCATGGCGTGCGCCAAAGCGGTGGGGTGCCTGGGTGCGTGCGGCGACGCGGCGGCGGCGGGGCTGGTCGCCACGGGCCACCCGGATGGCCGCATTCGCGTATGGGACGTGCGCACAAAGGTAATCTTATTCAACTCCGCTTAGAGCGCGGAAAGCCCTGTGTACATGGGGTGCGGTTGATGAAGTCGAACAGTACTCATACCGTAACGGTCTACAAGGTAATACCAGTGCCGCATGGCACCAAAGCACCCAGCCCCCCGCCAACACACGACCCGAATTCAAGGCCGCGCAGCAGCACACATCAACTGCCCTTCCAACAGGCACTTCTGTTGTCATTCTGTGCTTCGAAGTATGTGTTGCTGTACTATATCTAGGTACATACACATGCGATGCAGTACGTACCTTTGTCCTATACTTCAGAAGTGCGTAGGTAGACGCACATGTGATAGGTACTTTGGCAACACTTTGTAGAAGTTGCACAGGTGCTGCTCTGGCACAGTGACCGCTGCGTGTGCAGCCTAGTACAGAAGCTTTAGCACCGGTGTGACTGACCCGGGCGCGTGCTTGTGTGCAAGACATGATGATGGGTCACACTGTTTAAACTTCGCCGCATTATACGCTGTTTAACGTACCATATGTGAATACGGCGTGCAGCGTATTTCAGTACGTATTTATACGGCGAATACGCCGTATTTCGCATTTTTGGGTGTAGAAACACGTAGAAATATACCATATTTTGTACCTCTACTGTAGTGTAATGTACTTCAAGAAGTATAAAATACGATGTGCAGCTGTGACTCATCTTAAAGTGTGATTGACATGGTGCCTCACACCTCCGCACTTGCCGCCCGCAGGCGGGCGAGGCGCCGACGCTGACCACCCTCGCCAGCAGAGGCGGGTGGGTGTACAGCGTTGCCTGGGAGAAATACGTACAAATACGCCATACTTTGTACTTCTGAAGTGTTATATTTACCTTGGTATAACACACAGAAGTATGAATTACTTCAAGTACCAGGTACGTTATACGCCGTGGCCCGTCGTTAAGTGGTTCAGACGGCACCTCACACTTGTGCACTGACGCCGCCCGCAGGCCGGCGAGACGCTGACGCTGACCACCCTCGCCAGCAGAGGCGGGTGGGTGTACGGCGTTGCCTGGGAGGAGGGGTCGACCCACCACCTGGCCAGCTCCAGCAAGGACGGGGCGGTGCGCCTATGGGACATCAGGTGCGCCGTACACCGCGCCTTGCTGCTGCTGAGCATGCCTTGCTCAGCCGCTGGCGCGGGGGGGGGGGCTAATTGGGCGTTATGGTACACGGCGTGTGCGCGGTGCATATGCGCCTGAGTACACCGTACCACATGCGTGTTGGGTGACGCACCTGCTGCTCCATGTGAGGGTCACGCACCTTTGCGTGTGTGTATGGCACTTCACGCATCTTTTTCGAACAAAGTGGAAGAGGGGAGAACGCGTGCGGCCTTCAGCGGCTTTGCACACACAGGCAGCGTGTGTGCACCACACTCACACAGCCAATCAATGACTACATACCTCAGTTCTGTAAGGTATACTACTTCAAAGTACTTCAGTCGTAATTTGCAATTCACATGCTTCAAGTACTCCATACACTTCAGAAGTACTTCAGAAGTACTTCTGAGGTGCATGTTTTCAGGGGTATACCCGCTGGTGGGGACACCTAGATGTTACATTTATTTTTTTATGTTTTATAGAAGAGTTCCATAGATACTACAGTATCATACAATGCGCACTATATCACAAGATGCCAACTTTTTCGAAACGCACCGTTCACTTCTGTACATACACTCCTCGGCACTGTGAGACTGTGTAAACCGCACCATGTACACCACCACCTCACAGCAGCGCACACAGCTCACTCACTGACGCTCCGCCGCTGCCACCCCTCCCCGCCTCTGCACACCAACGCAGGAGTGCGGCGGCGCTGCGGTCGCTGCCGGCTCACAAGGACGCGGCGCTGTGTGTGGCGTGGCGCGGCGGCAGCGTCACCAGTGGCGGCGAGGACGGCGCAGTTCGGGCGTACAGGGTGTCCGGCGCCGCCACCGCATGACCGCCAGCGTAACTTCAAGTGTGAGCTTGGTAGACTTCAAGTACAAGTGTGGTTGTGTTGCCGCACGCCAGTGCGCCCGCTAGTAGTTAGTACTCGGGGCGCGGCGATGGCAGGCATGAACGAACACAGTAGCATAATAACACGTAGCATGGCCCCCAATGTGTGCGAGCATGTGTACAGCTGGGTGCGACCGTGTCTGCTGCTGGCGATGTGGTGGCACCACTGGTGTGTGTGTGCTGGTGCGAAGTGCTGCTGTTAGGCGCGCGGCGGCGCCAGAGCCGCTGTACCAGCCTAGGAGCGCACAGGGTGACAGGGCGCCATGCTGAGCAGAGTTGCTGCAAACAACAAGCAAGCATAGAACGCATGCACAATCCTGATGCTGTTAGTACCAACATACTCACGCAGTGTGTCCGCGTATGTGCATACTCCTATCAGCGTTCCGCTGGGGGCGCGGAACGCTTTGTCCACACTGGTGTTTGTGGCCATTGCTAAAGCGTGCTGCCCGCCCTTGCCGCTGGCCGACGCGACCACAACGCGCAGCGCACACGCACTCTCAGGTAAAGCCCGGCACGTTGCTACAGTACTTTTATTTATTTGCACTTGTGGCCGTGCAACAGCCCATGTCATGCATGCCAGCACGCGCGCGGGTGGTCATGGCACACATGCCCGGGAGAGTGTGCTCCTGTACTGTATTAAACTCCGCTTAGGGCGCGGAAAGCCCTTTGCGCACGTCGCGTGTGACCAGAAAATCAGACGGGTAGCGAAAAAGCTGGCAAGTACTCAGTACTCTAAGGGAAGCCTGGCATGTTGCCAGTACTTTCAGTTGTTCTTAGTGCACAGGGTTGTGAGTACGTCGCTTCGGGGCCGGGCATGGCCAGTGCAATTTTGCTTCCTGTGGGCATGCGTGACCTGGGTGCTCGCACGCCCACAAGTGCAGAGACAGCGAATGTGGTGGTGGGTGCACATGTGTTGTTGCGCCTGGCGACACCGCCCGTGCACAGATGAGCTAGGCCCACCCGCATGCATGCCGATCAAAAACTGCTTACATACAGAATTATGTGGTCTGCGACAGAAGGACTCTGGACCCCGCACGAAACCGCATACCGCACTACATCAAAGCGCACTAAATCGCGAGTGCACCAAACTAAGTAAGTACTGTAACAAAACAACAGATGTGTGGCGCAGCACGGTGTGAGGTAGGGACTCCAGACGGCGGTGCATCCCATGGCGGGCCGGCCTGCCCAGTCGGACGCCTCGCCCGCCAGTCGGACGCCTCGCCCGCCTCTCGACCTGGCTCCGGTGGTGGTGGCCGCTCCGGGGCGTGTGCGTGCTCCGCGCTCAGCCGCTGCCGTTCAAGTAGTCCTCCAAGGCAGGCGGCTCGCAGTCAAAGTACTCTGACGTGTCACTGCCGTACAGGCACGTCTGGCAGTTGCCAAGTAGAGCCGCAACGGCGTACACCATGCCTTCGTCGCACGTCGACTCCAGCAGCCTGTACTTAAGGTTGCATCAAAACAATTTGCGCGTTTTGTTTGTGTCAACCGTGTGGCATAACTTGCGTTGCTGGACAAACCACCATGCAAAAGAGCGCCAGACACTTCCCACACACGCCTTCGCCAAGCGGTTACTATCACCATTTTTTTCAAATGAGCCATGCACGCTGTATATATATACACTCCGTATACAGCGTATATGGCCTCCTCATATACGTTTTCGCGCAACCCTACCTGTGCTTTGTGGATACGTCCTCCAGCGCCCAGAGGTCGACCAAGTTTGCAAAGGTCCACGACGCCGTTTCGTCCACCCGTCCCATGAGGCGATTGAACTCCTGCTGCCACCCCTCCAGCCCGCCCCCCCCGTACCCGTGCAGCAGCCACGGAGACAGCGCGAACCCGCACGCGACGCCACCGTACAGGTAGTAGGGCATGCCGTTCGGCGAGTTGAAGCGCCGTCGGAGCGCGGGCATCAGCTCCGCCTCGATGGTCGGCGCCGCGCCGCGCGACGGCAGCGGGCCAAACACCTGCCTCTGAATGCCGTCCGGGGTAGCGATGCACTGGAAGTGACCGCCGCATGACTCTTGCCAGCCGTAGTACGCGTCCTGATGCCGCACCACACGCCCGGAGATGCGTGCGGCGGGGCCGCCGATGAAGCCCCAGCAGCGGTCCAGCGGCGCGCCCCTGGCGTGGATGGCGGCTGCGAACCGCCGGCACTTGGGCCTCACCGCGTCGACGCACAGGCTGCTGACGAGCTCCTCCGTCCAGGTGTCGAACAGCCATGTGACGGTGGTGTCGAACATGTCGCGCAGCCTGTGCCGCTTCTCCCCCCACAGCAGGCCGTCCAGGGCTAGCGTGGTCGGGCTGTGCAGCCGCCACAGGACGTACAGCAGGCACTTGGGTCCCGCGCGCCTGCGGCGGCCGCTGGGCAGCTCGAATGACTCTGGCACCTGCAGCGCTGTCGCCAAGCGGCGGAAGTCGCGTTTGCTGAAGTGGAAGACCTCCATGAACTTCAGCTCCCCAAGCTGCTCCATGAAGTCCACAGCAGGTACGCGGGACCGCGTGCTGCCCATTGCGGTGGACCTCCGCTCCGCCCTTGCGCCAGCCCTCTTCGTGCGCGCCATCTGAGCTGCCGGTGACCCTCAACGCGGTGGCAGCAGCGTGTTGCAGGTGGCTGCAACCCTCTCCTGCGCCAGTCTAGCGATATCCGCCTGCTGTGTGTGTGTGTGCCCTCTGCAGCGGCGTCTAGCGAAAGCACCAGCTGGCACCGTCGCCCTTTCCACCTCTGGTGCACCTCCTCTCCCCCACTAGGGTTTGCTAACGCCACTACACCAGCACTGCTGTTCCACCAGCCACTGCTGTTCCACCAGCCACTGCAGCGACGCGTTGCCGCCGCGACTCAGCACAGCTGACACACACACGCCGCACCGTGTGGCATGCCGCGCCCGCTCCAGTCCACGGAGGGCAACTCATGTTGAAGTATACGCACACAGAATTGAAGTGAGTGCTCAGCAGCTGGAGTGCTCTGCATATGCATGCATGCATGCGCGCTTGCGCACCTGCATGCAGCTGCAGCGGTTACGACAGACCTGTCAGTTCGACTAAGGCTGGTAGAGCCGGCCATGCCAGCCTCAAGTCGCTCGCAGTCCCTGCAGCCCAGCCTCAAGTCGCAGTCCCTGCTGCACAGAGACACAGTTTGTGTCTATTCCGTGCCAGCAAAGGTCTTGAGAGTCGTGCGAACTTGCGACACCTGCCGACTGATGCTACACAATCCGTGGCATGCCATGACACCATGTGCGTCACAGCGTGCACATGCCGCTGGCATACGCATGCCTGTGCTGCCTCCGACCTATGCCAATGTAACCGATTAGTAATAGACTGTTACTCTGCGCCGCCATGCCACCGGACCAGAAAACGAGAAGCGAGCGGGGCGTCCGAGTGGGCAAGCCGGCCCGCCATAGGAAATACCGCCGTCTGGAGTCCCTACCTCATGCCAAACAACGCGCTTCAGCATTGTCACGCGGTGCCGTCACAGGTGCGAGGGGCTGCACCTGCCGCAGCAAGCGTGCCGCTCAGCATGCGCTGTTGACGCGGGCAGCTGACAAAGCCCGGTGAGCTCAACCTCTAAGCTGCACAGCGCCCAGCAACAAACACACGATATAGTTCGAGAATAGTACAAGGCTGCACCAGGCTTACGCGCCCGCGCACGCCCTCGTTGCGCAGCCCGCCTGCTGCAAGCGGCACAAGCTGTGCGTTCAACATCCCCCCCCCCCCCCCCAGCAGCAGCTGCCGCTCACTGCCAAAGCGCCTCAGCAGGACCGCGCACATGCACCATATTCAAACGCCGCCGACGCCGCTGAACAGGTCTTGGGCGCCCCCCTCCAGCAGTGCCGCCGCGTCCGGCGCCGCGCCGCCGTCCGTCGCGCCAGCCGCCAACACCTGCGGCGGCGGCTGCAGCAGCACGTGCACGAGCACGGGCGGCGACAGTGGCTGCAGCGGCACGGCGTCCGCCGGCAGCTGCAGCTGCTGCTCTGGCGGCTGCTGCAGCTGCGCCTGCTCCATGGCGGCCGGCGGCGGCAGCTGCGCCGGCGGCGGCGCCTGCTGCTGCAGCTGCGCCTGCTGCTGCAGCTGCAACAGCGCCGGCGGCTGCTGCGGCTGCGCAGGCGCGAGCAGGGGCACCTGCGCCGCCG
>JAULBY010052617.1:0-11550 GCA_032358315.1 Ophiocytium majus
CACTGGACCGGCGCCAGTGGCAGCTATGCCGGCCGCAGGTGTGCATACGTCTTGAAGTACTTTTTTGGTACATCACTATGCACGTATACATGTCAATATGCATGAACCTTTTGTAGGGCCACATGAAGTGCCATTTCTGAATGGTGCTCACTTTTGAGCGCGGCGTGCCATCCCGGCCCCGGCAGCACAACTCACTAGTACACTTGCATGTCATGCCATATACTTCAGAAGTAGTTCGGAGTGTATGCCACACGGTACGGATGTACTGCAGCAGTAGGTACATGTGATGGCATCTCCTTTGAATAGCCCACTGAAACGCTTTACCGTGTATGCCACATGGTAAGGATGTAGGTGCATGCGATGGCATCTCCTTTGGTGAGCGCGCTGAAACGCTTCGTCGGAACGCTATTTTATACTTCAGAAGTATATACAGTACTGCACATACACTGAAGCGTCTACTTCGATGTACACATGTACACATCATACTTTTAAAAGTGTACATAAAATCACAGAGATTGTACTTACGTGCTGAGCGCAACGCGCCGGCCCGGCCCGAGCAGCACCTGCACGCACCGCAGGCCCCCCTCCTGACACGCATACCTGTTGAAGTACCGACACTTTTTAGTACTTGAAGCACATGAACTGCTAGTAGTACGAACCTCTATATCACCACATTAAATGCCTGCACAGAATGACACTCACTTGTTGTGCGCGACGCGCCTGCCTGGCCCGAGCAGCACCTGAACGCGCCGCAGGCCCCCCTCCTGGCACGCACTTCTTGCAGTACCGGTACTTTCTTTAGTATATGAATTGCTAGTAGTATGAACCACTATAACGCCACATGAAAATGCCTTGATCACTCACTTGTTGAGCGCGACGCGCAGGCCCGGCCCGGGTAGCACACATCAACATGGTTCCATACTGGCGCACACCTAGTAAAGAGGCATGCTACCTCAACAGAACCACATGAAATGCGTCAACAGAATGCTGCTCACTTGTTGAGCGCGACGCGCCGGCCCGGCCCGAGCAGCACCTGCACGCGCCGCAGGTCCCCCTCCTGGCACGCGCGGTATATGCTCGCCCCCGGCAGCTGTGTCACCCCAGACCAGCCAGCGCAGACAGGCAGTAGCGGCGGAGGCAGCAGTGGCAGCGTCGGCGGCAGGTGAAGCAGGTGAAGCATGGTAGGTGAGGCAGCGGCGGCGGCGGCGGCAGCAGCAGCAGGTGAACTGCGGCGGGTGAGCCGGCAGCGGCGGTGGCGGCGGCGGCAGGGGTGGTGGCGGCGGTGGCGGCGGCGGCAGCGGTTGTGGCGGTTCCGGCGGCACCGAGGCGGTCATGGCAGTGGCAGCTGCGGCATGTGCGTCGCTTTGCAGTGGCGCGCGCACACTTGAACTACACTCATACCACAAGGCACAACTTTGACTTCCACTCCTGCACACGCAGTGTGCCAGTGCCAAGTGGCGCACCTTGCCGTGCGGGCAAGGGGGACAACTTCAACTTCAACTGTGACTTCAACTCAAAAATAAAACTTCAACTGTGCTGCTGCCGCAAAAGACGCACCTTGCCATGGGCGCTGCACGCCGTCCAGCGCCCCACTCCGGGCGGCCACACACGGCGAGAAGGGCAACTTCAACTTCAAGGACAACAAAACCTTCAACTTCAAGTAGAACTAAGAGTTACAACTGTGCCGCTTCGCCGAAAGGCGCACCTCGCCGTGGGCGCTGCACGCCGCGCGCGCGGCCGCCGTCCAGCGCCCCAGCTCCAGGCAGTCGCGCACAGCAAGGACGACACCTTCAACTTCAAACTTCGATTTCAAGTCCAACTACATCAACTGAAACTTCAAGGCCGAAGGACACACCTTGCCGTGTGCGCTGCACGCCGCGCGCGCGGCCGCCGTCCAGCGCCCCAGCTCCAGGTAATCGCGAACGGCGAGGAGCACACTGCGCGCGCTGCCCGCCGCGCCGCTGCGCACCGTGAACGCGCAGCCGCGCCCAAAGCGCGCCGCCATGGCCTGGAATTTTATGTTGTGAAAGACACACAAGGTGCAGAAGGTTGCAGCTGCCGTGACACACTGAGACTTTTACATGGGGTGCCATTGCATGGCCTCTGAAAACGCACACAAAGGGTGTCTCGCACACGTCGCTGCAGCTCTCAACGTGCGTCCCAGCGCGCGTGAGCGGCAGCACTACAGCAGCGAGGGGGGGGCATCCCCCCCCCCCCGCATGATAACACTGGCGTAATGCATTCTGAAGCTGTTGAAGCATACACTTCAGTACATGTCACAATGACAATACGTGGTATAATGCATTTTGAAGCTGTTGCAGTACACACTTCAGTATATGTCACAACACACGGGAATGCCGCACACCTCGCTGCAGATCTCAACGTGAGTCCCAGCGCGTGTTAGCGGCAGCACGAGCGAGGGCGGGGCGTCCTCCCCCCCCACCGGTGCGCACCCGCCCGCGTAGAGTCGCAGCTCGCCCGGAGACACGCGCGCCCAGTGCGGCTTCCACACCGCCGCAAAGCCCTGCAGTTGAAGTTGAAGTTGATGTTGAAGTTGCATTCATTGAAGTTGAAGTTGGAGCAGTGGTGTCGGCGGCGGCGGCAACGGCGGCGGCGGCGGTGGCAGCAGTGGCGGAGGTGGCAGAGGCGGGGGCGGAAGTGGCGGCAGGTGGCAGCGGCGGCGGCGGTGGGCGGCGGCAGCAGTAGTGCTCAGCGGCAGCAGCAGCTGTCTTTTCGTATACGCATGCACGTGCATGAGCACGAGAGGCTTCTCCTATGCAGCACAAAGTATGGAAACCAAACGTTGGCGCTTGCGTGCCGGTCTGCAGCCGAAGACCATGCCCATGAAAAGCCAGCTTTACTATGCAGGTTGTGGTGTGCAAAACATGCGCGCGCGCACCAGCACCATACCCCTGAGGTTGTACTACCATGCACTACCACCAGTGGGCACTCCTTTTTATTTGAAGTACAGAGTATGGAAACCATGCGTGCGCACTCAGTTGCCGGTCTGCGGCCGCCTCACCATACCCATAAAAGATAGCATCACTACACGTTGTTGGCTTCACTATGCATTACCATAGCAGGTAGTGTGCTCCTAATACCGGTACACGTATTTCGTAGTATACCACAACAATACAGTATGAAAACACTGTGCGCGCACCTGTGTTCCGCTCTGTAGTCGCTCCACCAGCCCCTCTGTGGCCGCCGCCTGTGCATCGCCGCCGTCCCGTGCCTGCACCGCAGCCAGCAGCCGCCCAGATGTGTGAGGTACAGTTTCCTTGGGTCACCGCACAACTTTACCACGTCTCGACCACCCGTGGTGTGCAAAACACTTCAACTGCACAACTCCAACTGTGCACGTGGGGCCTAGCCTGTGGCGGGTGGGCGTCGGCCTCTCAGGCACGCGCCCGCCACGCCACTTGGGCGCGGCACCTGCTGCCGACTCCGCAGAGACCCATGTCATGCACTGTACCGCTGCTAGGAGCACACACTTCGAAGAACTTCGAAGTACATGCTCACAAAACGTGTGTGCACAGGGCTGTCCTGTGCGCCTGGCGGAGTGTTTGGTGACATAAAAGTTCTGCTCAGCGCATGCGCGAAATAAGCATGCACTTCGGAACTATGCTTTAAGTAGTACCTGTGTACATGCGTCCTTTGTTTTTTTTTTCACTGGCAGTACATTTTCAGCACACCAGTCGCTGCGCTCGTGCAGGTTTCATGTGTGCTATCACATCAGCGGCTGCATTTGGTTAGGCTTCATGTGGATAGTGTATACTTCAAGAAGCAGGCACCCACATGTGCATCCTCAGTGCTGCTGCGGTAGCGGTCCTCTATCCCCGCGAGCACTGCCTGGCGGAACGCCTCCAGCTGCTGCTCCTTCACTCCTGACTGCAGCAGAGTCTCCAGCGCGCTGCCAAAGTGCTCCAGCACATCCTTTAGCTCCGGGAGGCTGTCCTCCTTGTCTGCTCAGCAGAAGCAGGGCAAGTGCATGTCAGCAAACCATGTATATGTATACTAGTAGCCTGCCGGTGTCCGCTAGCCCTTTTTGTGTTCATGTACATACACTGCCATGCATTTGCCATGGCCACCGGCGGGCGTGTTGGCATACATGACATGAGCTCTTGCACGCCCATAAGCGTGATCAAATAGAACTACCAGCAGTGTATGCATGAATACATGCACTTTTGTTCACAAGTTTACACCTCTACTTGAAATATGCAGCATAGTCCTCTTGGATGTCCTCCACCGCGCATGCTCAACAGCAGAGGGGCGACAGCAGTGGCGGTGCAAGAGCATCAGCGGGGCAAATGCCGCGAGGAGCAGCTGTGGTTGTGTCCCCATGTGAGCATATATGTATGTATCCATATACTTTTGAAGTTTTTTCCAAGCGTATTTTTGGTGGAACTATGCCGCGTACACCTCGGGGATGCCTTTCGCTTCACCAGCTCACTGGCCGCAAGGCAGGTCCGCTAGTCTGAACACATACCCGGCCTTGTGCGAGCCACCTAAACAGCACGTGTGTGAGTACGTGGCGTATATGGCGTGCTCAAACACGACATCAAAAGTTGAAGTTGTGGCTGTGACCAGCAGTTGAAGTTTGCCAGTTGTCTCACACTCCCCACCAGCCCCTTCTCCCGCACACATAGTTTGCGTGGGGTTGCAACGATTGACGTGTTGGTGAAAAAAGACAACATCTGCGGGCAGTTAGGGCTGCTTTTAGCAACCTGCTCACCCTGGCAGGTCTAGTTCTGATCTGCTGGCCGCTCAGGGGTGCTCTGCCTGCGGCACATCTCGTTATTGACTGTGCACTGCTGTGAGCATGTTCATAGAGGACCGGCATGGCGGTTGCTCCCTGCTGGCTTGCACAGCCAGGTTTAATGCACGCCCACAAGTGCAAACTAGGAAAAACTACACAAAGCAAAGGTAGTACGGAGTACCAGGCACAGCTCATTTTGCAGCAGCACTGTGACGCCTGCTAACACCGTGCAGTAGTGCTGTGACTATGTCTATACATGACCGCGCACGGCCACTGCTGCCTGCTGGCATGCGAGACCTGGGTTCTTGCGCGGCCACAAGTGCAAACCAAATACAACTGCCCAAAGCAAAAAAAAAAGGTAGTACTCAACACCGGGCACAGCTCATTGCAGCAGCACTTCGACGCTTGCTACTGCAGTGCGTCCAGACGCTGCGGTCTGAGCAGTTACCTATTCTGGGATGCTAAGGTGGCGGCCGGGGTTGTGCAGCTAATGCATTTTGACAGTTACTTGACTGTTTACGTCTGCGAGCACCAGCAGTGTAGCGGCACGGTCGTGGCTGCGGCGACAGCAGTGGACGGAGGCACTACGCTGTTATTGCAGTATTCCGGTTTGCAAGACAGCGGCAGGGGCGGGCAGCGGCAGCGTCTGCAGCGGCACTAGCAGCAGCTGCTGCACCAGCCGCCGTAGCAGCAGCAGCACCACCACCACCACCACCACCGCCACCAGCAGTACCCGCACCAGTACGCTACCACATAGGGCTGCTTGTCTGGCGCAGCAGGTAGCTAATCACTACTGCCACTCTGTGTTGCAGCTGACCTGGCTCCAGGGCAGCACCTGCCGCTGCTGCTGTGGCGCCTCGACTCGTCATGCCGCCCTGCCACTTCCCTCCTTGCCGCACTGTGCTCCTGCCCCTGCCCGCGGCGGCTCCAGCAAGAAGCCTACCACTGGCCTCCGGGAGGCTCGATGGAGCCTGCTGCGGCAGGAGCGGCTGCAGTGTGCTCCAGCAAGAAGCCTACCACTAGCCTCCGGGAGGCTCGATGGAGCCTGCTGCGGCTCTGCGGCTGCAGTGTGGCCGCTCCTGCCGCAGCAGTGGCTGCAAGGCTGCCGGTGTGTGTGTGCGAGTAACGCCCAAAAGGGGGCGCGTCACCGGCACCAGCGCGCGCGCATGTGTTCAGTGCTTCACAACAGTCGCGAGCCAAGCAGCGTGCACAGCAATGGCGGATTCGGGAGAGGCGACTGCTGGCGACGCTGCTGCTGCTAGTGACGCTGGCAAGCCGCAGGAGGGAGGAGATCCCCCTGCTGTTGCCGTCACTGGCGCACCCCCTAACGAGTTCGCTATGGCGCTACGAAGCGCCCAGCTCAACCCCTTTCTCAGGGTTTTGGGTGAGAGATCTCTAGCGGGGGCAGAGGCACACCTGAACCCGCTGAGGATGCCCACTTGTACTGCCGCTATTGCTGATGACTGCACCAGTGCTGCCCGACTCGACGGCAGTACCCCCGCAGCAGGTCGCATGTGCAATTTCTGCCTTGAGCATGTTTTGTTGTGGTACGTATAGTTGAGGTTAGTGCAGCAGGCTGCATTACAGGTGGTTCCTGCGCTGATGCGCGCAGTCCCTGTACCTTGGCTGCCGTCGTGCATCTTGGTGTTGCGGCATGAGACAACGTCCCTCACTTTACACATCTTTTTGCGGCTTTGCCTGTCATCCACTGCCCCTCGGCTGCTGCTGCGGGGGATCGCGCTCCAGTGACCGGAGGAGCTGGGTTTTTGGGGAGGTGAGTTGCTGCTTGTGTTATAAAACATGTATATATACATATATATATACAATGTAATAAATTCATAATCAAACATCAATTCTTTAATTGTATATACTCTCAGCGAACAATTGTTTGTGTTACACAAACATCATACAATCACTGATATGTACGCAACCGCATGTCTGATCATCCCCTTTCTGGTCACACGCACACCATGTGCAAAGGGCTTTCCGCGCCCTAAGCGGAGTTCAGCGCAAGTAGCACACAAGAAGAATATCATGAGTATATGGTGGGGGAGCAGAGGGCTTTGTGTAGCTGTTGCCGGCCGCTGGTGGGGCGCCCGCGCATGTGTGCTGGGCGCCACAACGGCTCGTGCAAACCCTGGGCCCTCACATTGTGGTGTTTCCAGCCATCGCCAGCATGTTTCACATGTGTGCAACACGCTGGCGGTGACTTGAAGTACCGCCCAGGCGTTTGAGCGAGCCCTTGCGGCGTGCGGCCGCACAGTAACCATGCATGTTCGCACGGCGGCCGGCACACAGCCACGCAATGCCATTGACCCTTCCCTGGGGCTGCTTGGTGTTGACTACGTCGCCAAGTCACCCCACGGACTGCTGTTGGCACTGGCAGTACGTGCAACCATGGTTGCATGCTGTAGTTTTATCTATTTGCACCTGTGGTCGTGCAAGAGCCCATGCCATGGATGCCAGCGCGCTCGTGGCGACCGCACATGCCCAACACCGCATACACACGAGCTCACAACACGGGACACCCAAGAGCAACAAGTGTATGTCTGCTCTTGCCCAGGTCGTGCAAGCAATGGCCATGCCCGGCCCGGTGTAGACATAGTCAGTAGCTTGGCACAGCCAACAACAAGGAAATGTCGCATGCTGTAGCGTTAAGTTACATGTACGTATACAAATGATAACATTCAAGTGGTATGTATTATATTCAGAAGTACTTCTGAAGTATCATGCATGTGTGTAGCATTTACATTATACTTTCATGTATACTCTGTAGCACCAGGCATGTAGCATTTACAGTACCATATAGCACGTATGGTAAACCAGGATGTAACATTTGCATGATAGTACGCCGTTTAACAAATGCACATGCAGCGTATACTGTAACGTGTGTAAATGAAAATATTTTTATGGCAAATACACCGTACATTGCGCTTTCGGGCATGGGAATACGTGGAAATATTGCATGTCACTTTGGGAACCGCACAAACGAGTGAACAAGTAAGGAACCCTAGCATTTGTGCACCTGGCAACGCAAAACAGAGGGCTTTGTGCGGCGCCCTGCATGCTGCTGATCAGACCGCGGTGGTGAGGGTTTCCTCGCGCCTGCCTGCGCTTGACAGTTTGGCACAGTAATGATAACAAGTGCCACATGCGGTAGCACGTTGACAAAAAAACAAGAATACTGTTGAAGTATATACATTGTATATATGTATAAAATATTGTAGAGGTATAAAAAATAAAAAATAAAATAGAATACTAATAAACACTTCCCGAAGTAACAAACAGGTACTTGTAAGTAGCATGCAATCCCATGCCAGGCCCTCTTGCTGTGGCCGCGGGCCATGTTCGGTGCCCCACACACTGCTGGAACAAACCACACACTTCAAGTATGCATACTCCTCAAAGTACTTCTGAAGTATAATATTGGGGATGAGTAACAATACATTTGTGACACATTTTACATTCATACTTCAAGTACTTGTTGAAGTGGGTGTACACGGACAACATTTTAATTTTCATGCTTGAAGTACTTGTTGGAAGTAGGTGTGCATGAACACACATTGCTTTCATACTTGAAGTACTTTTTGAAGTAGGTTGTGGTGCCTCGCACCTGCGGCACTTGCCTGCAAAGGGCGCACCATGCAACAACACAGTTATAGACGTTCGCAAACACAAACCACAGGCATGCTGCCTCTGCTGTAGCACACACCCTCACGCTCAAGTAAAAAGTTCTATCTTTCGTGAAGTCATTTGTATGATGCGGGTGCCTCACGTTGTTGCAGGTTGAAGGGGCAAACTGAACAGAACCTGAAGTACTACACTACTGCCACTGCATGCGTACCTAGCGTGGAAACTGCAACACCTGCAGCGGTATGCGCGCTGAGCAGCCAAATGCAACCGCAGGCACGTCACCCTCTTCCTTGCTGCTATTGCTGGTGTTTGTCGGTCTGTAACCGCTATTGCTGCTGCTGGTGCTGGTGGCGGCGCTGCTGCTGGTGCTGGCGCTGCTGGTGCTGCTGCTGGCGCTGCTGGTGGTGCTGCTGGTGGCTGTGCTGGTACTGCACAGCCATCTCTGCCGGAGGCTGCTGGCGGCCGGGCATGAGGTGCGCATTTTTCCTTCAGCACAAAATCCGCCCACTCTTTGCCAGGAAGTTGCTGGGGTTTCGAAAGTTGTCACTGTCACCGTCAAGTGCTGCTGAGGTGTGCCCACCAAAATCGGCCCAATTTTCACAAGCGTGTTGCAGGTGGTAAATCAGTGTTGTGATGCGTGTTGATGCTGCTGCGGAGCGTGAGCCCACGATTTGCTCATGTCTGACCGCGTACCACAGTGCTGCACATGCGGGGCGCGCACTGTGCCTTTTTTCTCTAAAGAAAAAATGGCAGACATTCTCTTCACGTTTCAGCAAAATTCATCACAGTGAGCACATTTTTATTTGAAGCGTGAAACCACGGGTCTGTTGTGCAAAAAACTGCATTCAGTTGCAATATGGGAGTCTCCTTTGAAGCACAAATCGAACTGGCAAGCTCCAACCTCCACGACCATATGGTCTTTGGACTTAACCACAAACCCAAGTTCAAAACTTCACGGTTGAGTGTACAAGTCTCAGGCACCGATGTACGTGTCAAAAACGCATCGCAGCTCAATGTTTCGGTCGCTGGCATGTCCACCGCTGCTGCTGCTGAGCACACTAACCACAAGTAATTTTTGCGCCAAGCGCACACCCACTGCAGCGCCAGCATGTGTACTTGTATTGAACTCTGCTCCGGGCGCGCACAGTCCCCTCAGCGCAGGCGTGCAGTTCTGATTTTTTTTTTGAATGTCTGCTGGTAAAGCTTTGAAGGCCTGTTGTTATACCATAGCTGACGGCATGACGACAACTGCGCCTCAACCGCTAGGCGACCTGCATTGCGCTATAAGTGCCGCGGGGCACTAGAGCGCCCAGCCAGCAGTGTGCTTACCAGTATGTACCGTATACTTCTCAAAGTGTACACTTTGGAAGTAAACCTTTTGAAGTATGTCGCTAGTAGGAGTACATGTGCATGAACATGCGCATGTGAAGCATGTTAATGCCTGAAGTACTTGCATGCATGTGAGCTACAGCGCAGTGCATATATACTTCTGAAGTATACTTCAAAGTATACTACCGGTACTAGTAGTATATATATACCACCAGTAGTGTGTACCCGTGTCATGCGCGCATGCAGGGGAGTGCGGCTGTGCCATCGACACTTGTGTGCACACATATATGCATGCACTGCGTGTGCATACAGTACCCATGAAATACTAATTTAATATATGGTATAGACTATCCATCTGAATCCCGGTATTTCGTAGCATTATATACTGAACGTAGGTAATCGCAGTACATACACATGTACTTCGAAGTAGTTTCGAAGTACTTTCATCAGACTCCGCTTGGCGCACGGAAAGCCCTGTGCACATGGCGTGCATGTGACTAGAATTGCATGGTTATACATGCTGCTGCTAGCGAAGTACATACATCTGCATGTACTGAGTTCCCGTGTACTGCACACACTGCAGAAGCACTTTTTAACACGCATGTACACATATATTACGTAAGTGTGTGCACATCCCGCATGCACTGCTGCAGGCGATCTGCCTGTGCAACTTTTCACGCCGCAGAGGCTCAACAGTGCGGCATCTCCGCTTCGAACCACAAAAAAAGAAGCATATGTTGCTGTAGTATGTGTACAAATGACATGTGTACATGCACATACTCCAAGTGTGTGCGGTACCATAAACATGTACTACGTAGTCATTCTGAAGTATAGGTTTGTGCGCATGCCACTTGCAGGCGATCTGCCTGGACAAATTCTTCACGTCGCAGAAGCTCAACATTGCGGCATACACTTCGAACCATATACATCTACAGTAGTATGTGTACAAACGACATGTGTACATGAACATACTTCCAAGTATGCAGCTTCAAAGCATATACAGTACGTATACATACTCCTTGAAACTTGAACAAATTCTGAAGCGTGTGTGTTGGCATGCCACTTGCAGGTGATCTGCCTGGACAACTTTTTCACGTCGCAGAAGCTCAACATTGCGGACCTCGTGGACCACCCCAACTTTGAGTTTGTGCGACACGACGTCACCGTCCCCTTCTTTGCGGAGGTGGACCGCATCTTCAACCTGGCGTGCCCCGCAAGGTGCGAATACAGACAACTACTTCAGGAGTTGGATCGCATCTTCAGTCTCGCCTGTCCAGCGAGGGTTTGCACGTGGGCCCCCTAGAACAACCTACAAGTACAGCATCAGGCACAGTACTTCACTCATACAGTACCGTTGATGCAGACGCATATTTCAAGTACACGTAACTCATGAGTTTGCGCGCCACACCGTCACACCGCCCCACTTTGCGGAGGTGAGCTGCATCTTCAACCTCATTTGCCCCGCAGGGTACGCGGATGGGTGTTCTCATTACTACGGTGGTATACTGTGCAATATACCAGGTACAGTACCTTAAATGAAGTACCATTAGTCCGAAAAGTATTGAGACCAAACTCTATGCTATATAGAAACGGTATGCAGGTAATGTTGGTAACATAGGTCATAAAAGTTATGTTATAGCCCACTTCAAGACGCACCTGTACACAACTTTAACTTCTTTTGATTCCTCAATTTGAAGTATTTACAGCTGGTGGCACGCGCTGTGACAGGTTTCAAGAGACGGATTTCGTACGGTTTGTGTGCATTCAGCAGCTGATGTGGGTCATGCAGGTGCCATAACTTCGGCACATGGTGTCCGGCAGGTATTGGTGTG
>JAULBY010052628.1:0-11547 GCA_032358315.1 Ophiocytium majus
AGCCCTCTTCTTGGTCCGTACACATACTTTGTCGTGCATTTGATTCGTGTCATGGCCGCCAGTGAGCGTGCTGGCATACATATCGCTCCTAGATGAGTTTTCATATGTCATGGGCTCTTGCACGCCCCCAAGTGCAAATAAATAAAACTACAACACTGTGACAAAGCACAACTGAATGCATGCAGCGCACAGTCGCACTGGCCATGCCCTGCCAAGTGGCATGCACGCGCGTCAGAGGTGCCTGTCACCCTTGGGCCAGTTAATACAGTGATTGATGCGACCTGGCCACACAACTCCATTTGGTTTACCGGCACGACACTGTCAATTCACCACTGATCGCACCTCAAGGTGCAGGCGCTGGTTGCGTCTCGTGCAGGTGGCCGATGTGGAGGCGTAGAACATCCAAAATCACCACCGGTCGAGCTGGGCAGTGCATAATCGCCAATTACGGTATATCATACTTGAAGTAAAGCGTGTGAAACACTGCAAGTGAAAGGACGAAAAATACGTGTACCAACTTCAGCTTCCAAGTAAATTATGGACCTCGAGCAATAATAGTATTGAATGTGCAGTTTCCCCGGGCCAGAACCATGAATTGGCATCGCCATCATGGGCCATGGCGTTAGGTCAGAACACAGGGCACTTAGTTCAAAGGAAGGACAAAGACTGGTGACTGGAAAATAAGCGCACGGGTAGATTGCACCCCCCCGCTGTTCCGGGAATGTTGCATACCATCAATCACAAGCACTTGGAGTTGAAGATTTCAAAGGTCTAGGTCAGGAACTTGTGCCGTGAAGTTGGCTACGCAGCCACTATGGTGATTACAGACGGACAACCATTGTGCCCAAGGGCTGTCACTCCGTCTCAGCCGTAATCACTGCCCAGGTCAAGTACTTGGCAATCGTGTTGGTACCCGCCACATTGCGTTTGTGTTGACAGCTATAGTAAGCTAGGGCAAACTTTTGAAAGAAATTGTCGAGTGGCTCCCAAAGTAAAGTACCCCCCCATTGTTGGGTCAACAGAAGTAATTCACCTCGGCAACTACTTGCAAGTATACCTAAGTAGGAACAAGATGACAACGAAGATATGCGTGGGAGTAATAGTCCGCTTTGCGTTGCCCACCTGGCACTGTAATACTTTGTGTGTACATACTTCTGAAGTACTACTAGTAGACTAGTAGTGGTACATGCGTGTACCTTTAGTTCATGTTCAACTGAATGCATGCAGCGCACAGTCGCACTGCCTTGGTAAGGCATGCACCCACGTGAAAGGTGCCTGGACAGACGAACGCTGTGACTTGCCCACACTGTACCAACGCCATGACACAGGCAATCCGATTAAATCCACCAGCAGGCGCAGAAACGCGGCAGAAATACCACTACTGCACTACTTCAGACGTAAATACTTCAGTACTTCCGAAGTACTACTGAGGTATACTTCTGAAGGATACATATAAATGCGGCAGAAATACCGCAGCCGCAGTACTCCAGAAGTAAACACTTCTGTATGCACTTTAGGTATACTTTTAGTACATACTTCGAAATATGTATGCTGGTGTCACTGACCTCATCCTGAGCCAGCAGCCGCGCAAAAATGCGGTGGTAGTCAATGAGAATGTGCAGCAGCGACAACTGTGGCAACCCTGCCTGCTCCAACGCCAACAGCAGCTGCTCCCCCATGCGCCCCACTGGCGCACCAACCCTGCGCACGTAGCTGAGGTCCGTGGTCATGCCTGTCATCGCCACCAGCGCCATCAGCTGCGCAGCAGGCGCAGGCACAGGTGGCAGACACGAAGCCATGGTCAGCCGGTCCGCACACCAGGCGGCGGTAGTGGCATGTGCACCGGCACTCAGTGACTGCATTGTGGTGTGCGCATGGTGTGCCGCAGCCAGGCTGAGATCCCAGTGTGCACACCAGTGATTGAGTGCAGTCTGAGCACATTCAATTTGCCCCACTGGCAGCTTTTGTTGCGGCACTCGCGGATGATGGTACTGGAGGGCCAAGGTTGTCCAGCCACAGCATGTCCCGGGTGCGATTCTCACCTGCATGGCCCTGAACACGAGGCCCATGCAGAGCTTTGACCACAGCGTCCTGGTACGGGAGCGGTCCAACAGAGATGTCGGCACATGCTCCATCTCCCCGCGCCCCACACGCTCGCAGGCCATCAGAGCCGCTCTGAACTCCTTCATAGGCAGTGCCTGTGTGCAGGGCGCAGGGGGTGCGCGGGGCCATGCGGTGGTGTACAGCAGCAGCTACTGTCAAGTGACAGCCATTATGATAATGTAGGCTGGCCAGGTGCACTGACAGGGGCGTGGTCTAAAACTGATGGCCCTGGCTATGGTGACAGGATGCGTGAACAGCTGTCGTGACGAGCTTGTGCCAGCCACTGGCATGTGGTTGGTACGTAGTACGGTACGAAACTGACCTAGTTCGGGTAGCGTTTGCACTGTAATTCAAGCGGCCTTGCTACTTCAAGTAGCTAAGTGGTCTGGCCAAAATCGGAAAATGGCACCTCTTTGGTTTGCGGCAGCCGCGCAAGGAGCGCGCAGCCCTTGCGCTGTCTGCATTGATGTACAGTTATAAAGGTTTGCATGCTAACTATGATTGCAACAAGGCCGGCGCGGCAGAATGCACATGTGTCTGCAGTTATATTCTCAGACTGGGTTTCAGCCTATTAGTAAGGCTTAGGTGCTGGCACGTTGCCACCTGAGCAAGCGCAGTCTGCCGGTACCGCACCTGGGCACCAGCCGCCCTGCTGTCGCTGTTGTGAGCTGTTTGTCCAACTGCTCGGGCGATCCCCGGTGCCATGTCCATGAGCCCTGGGCTGCTGGGCACAAGATCAAGCAGCTCCAGTCCCACCTCCTCACTGGCAACCTCATCAATCCTGGGTCACACACACAGGCAGCATAAAGCATGACTGTCACCTTTGCAGCAGTGCCCATACACTTCCTCCGAGATTAGAGCTCATCTGCCGTGCAGCAGCAGCAACGGAGTGGCTGTGCTGGAATCCACCACCGTGGCACACCTACAGCACATCAGCTAAGCAATACACACACACTTGTGCCACTATCGTCATGGTGTGCATGTGCGGCATTGCATCTCCCCCCGCGCGCCTCCCATGTGACACGCTGATCACTCGAGAAAGCCTGGCATCACGGGCACCCAGCGGTACCAGCAATGCAGGCCGGCGCACGAATGGCAGCACTCGGCAAGTCAAACAAGCTGCGGCTGGTCTTGGCACTCACCCATCCAGCAGCCGCTTGAGAAGCCGCTGCTGTTTGCGATCCACGCCGCACACCAGGAACGCCCTGATCCGTTTCATGGTCTGCCCACACCAGAGACCGTGACAGGAAACGGGCCCGGGTGGGTTGATTCGGGCGCAGGTGGCATTGAATTTCAGCGGATGAGGACACAGAGGTACCTTCAGCCACATGAGGTACTCACTCACCAGGTACGCACCACTGACTCATCCGGAGCTAAAACAAACATGGCTAGCAGAAGCCTCACGTGGGGTTATAGTTAGACCCATTGTGTGAAAGACTCAATGTGCAAGCTTGGGGGCAGGTGGCACAGCTTGCTTACCTCCACCAGTGCAGAAACATCTTCACCCAGCAGAGCAGGCAGCCGAGTGCACTCGGCCTGTGCGCTACCCACGGCAGCCACTGCAGCATTGGTGCACGCCCTTCCAGCCACGCGTATCACCTTGTACGCATGGTTCAGGCAGTCGATAAACCTGCAGGCACAATGAGGCAATGCATGTTGTGGCACACAACATGTAGCACCATGGATGGGGAGGCACATCGTCAAGGCGGCAGCAGGCATGGCCATGCAGCAAAGTGGGCATGCTAGATAATCAGTGGCAAAAGGCTGCCTGAGTGTGAGTTGCTCACACCGTGCCAGCCTTATCCGTGGCGTTCTACCACCAAATCGTACAGCCCACTGGCAGGTGTGCCAGAGCAACCGCAGCAGCTGACAATCAGTGACTCCTGCATTGGCATTGATGTTTGCTTTGTCGACCGGCTATTCGCCAGTCACCAATGCTGCTCATCCCAACAGCCAGTGGCATACCACTGCTGCCGATGCGCTAGCATGCTCGTGTGTGCACAAGTACTCCATACACCCTCTACCATCACGCACCATGCAAGCATATGCAGGCAGGGCGCAGGCTCCAGGTTGTGACTCACCCAGCAATGTCCTCCAGCATGGCCGCCACTGAACTCATCGCTGACACCGCGCGCACCATGTCCTGCACAAGCCCAGGATCACAGTGCACAGCGGCGGCGAGCACAAAATAGCGCTGCGCGCACGCCATGGCACGGCGCGATTGCCGCATGTACTGCTCCACCTCTGCGTCCAGCTCCCGTGCCGTGCTTGCCAGCGTGGACAGATCGTTGCTGCGCAGGATGATGCAGCCGTGGGCGGTGGCAGCAAACATGGCGGCCTCATAGGCCGCGCGTGATGCCAGGGCATGGAGGAGCTCCGTGCGTGCACCCGCATCCACGCGTTGGTTTGCATCCGCTAAAGCGCAGGCCTCGATCGCGCTGCCCTCGGTACGCACCAGCGCCACGCCGCCCCATAGGAAAGCCGCTGGAACGAACCCAATGCCCGTGAATAGGTCACAAGTGACCTGGGTGGCAGCGGCAGGGAGGTGCCAGGTAAAACACATGCAGCGGTTGAGAACATGAGGGGTGGGACAGCGCATGTGCACATGGGGCGAGGGACAGGCTCGAGTACTGCAAGGCATTAGCACATTGCCACTGTGCGCGCAGGTGCGCACACAGTGGAGGGCAACCCAGCATGGGCGCTCCTGTGCCCTACCCGTAGAGGGGCCAGAACCTATGTTGTTGCACTGGCATGCAGTTCAGGTTCGGTGTCGTTTGTGCGTATATACTATGGGGTGTAATCTTGGGTGCTTACACAGGAAGACCTACCGGTACTTTAAAAGTACATCGAAAAGAGTGTGCTCCTGCAGCAGCCCGTCCTGTCTACACACGCTTCGACAACAACAGCAACTTGTCGAGCCGTCAGCGCGGTCGGCAGGCACGCCATGCAGCACACAGCCAGAACGTCAAACTTCATGTAAGCAGAACTGCCTGAGGGTCGGTGCTTTGGGCACCAGCCTCTGTACTGCTGTAGCATATGTGCTTGATAGCAGCCGCAGTCAAGTATACTAATGAGGTGTATGCTGGCATGCACACAACTGGCAATGGGCAAATTGATTCCGCATGCACTGCCTCACAAAACAGTGTGGGCGCCTCACATTTTACACTAGCGCCTCGGGTTCGGTGGGGTTGGCCGGCTACACGGCCACAGAGCATGAGCACATGCGGCCTGAGATTCTCCTACAATGCGCACGGTTTGTCCGTAGTAAGTACTTGAATTTTTTTAAAGTTCAAGTACTTGTGAAGTACTTCTACTGAAGTATACTTTAGGGTACATGGGAGACTCACCTGCAGGCACTGCAGCTGCTTCGGCCCCAGCAGCTGCTGGGTGGCATATGGCGCGGGGTGACGTGGCAGGGCTGCCAGACGCAGCTGCTGCTGCAGCTGCCCCCCCTGCTGCTGAAAATGCGATCGAGAGCATGTGTTTGCCGGCTCTTTGAGCGCTCCACTGTGTCCTCTTGGCCATTTGGGGCCCGACTTCAGCCGCTGCCCAGCACACCAAGGCGATGGGTGGCGGCAATGGTGCAAACTACAGCGGGTGACGGTGAGGCATGTGGTGATGCAAGTTTGAAGCGTACATGTGCGCAGTATGGCTGGCAGGCGCTCACTCCAAATGGCTTCCTGATGCGGTATGGGGCCCAGCTTGATGTGAGCCGCTCCAGTGATCTCACTCTGCCTAAAATGATGAGTTCACTGCTGATTTATTTACAAGTGCTTTCCAAGGCTAGGCAGGCTTAAGCGAATCAATACACCTGAAGCATGTCACCAAGTTACATCCAGGACCAGCCAAGTGGTCACAGATTCCTTCTCTAGTCTCTGGTTGGTGCCATGTCCACACATCTGGCTGCCGTATCACAACTGGTTCGGTCGCCAAAGCTGACAATGCTTGTGGATGAGAAAGCTGGGGTGGCGGCTGTACAGCGCATATGGTAAAGTCTAGTACATGATGACACGTAGGGAAACAGTAGTGTGTGTGGCAACCGCAAGCTCATCTGCAGGCACACACATGTGACGGACTCTGTCCATCATGCACAGGTGGCACCGCCGTTGGCAAGCACTGCATGGCATGACATGTGGCTGTGCACCACATGCTGGCCGTGCCGGGGCTTTCAGCGGTTTGCATGAGCAGGCTGCGGCACACACCTGCACGTCTCCCTCCGTGCACGAGGGTATGCCTGCAGAACAGCCTGTAGGCTCTACTTGCTGTTCAACTGTCAGTGGCTCGCCCCCTGAGCTTTACGGTTGCACCACAACCCGCCATCTAGCGCACCCTCACAATTTAGCAAGGAGTAGTGGCAACCCTCGTAACCCCGCACTAGGTTGAGACCCGCACTAATCAAACTTCAACATTGCCATAATTGTAGTTGAAGTTATGAAATACAACACGGAGCTTGAAAGTGACCTACTACTGTAGCACATTACGCTGCATACCGCCCAGCTTTGGGTGGAAACAGCGAAGCCCCCATGTGGGCGACGGGGCATCAGCAGGCGCGCCGAGGAACGGCTGGCGCTGGCGCACCTACGGCTGCTGACGCTGCTGGTGCTGGTGTTGGCGGCAGCACTGCTGCTGCTGCACTGCTCAGCATGCTGTCTGCAAGACGGTGTGCTGCGTGCGTCTCAAAAATTCAGCACTTGGCTCCAAGCGACAGTCGCAGCGGTCGGTTCACACCTTCACTGGCCGACCACCAGGGCACCTCGCAATTTAGTGCGGGGTGCCGCCTGGCGTAGCCTGACCCTGCAGTAAAATGTAGTGCGGGGGTGCACAAGCCCTGCTCCCCGCACTAAAGCGCAAACCGCGCTGAACCGTAGCGCACTACATCGCAAGTGAGCTGTACTACGTTGTATGCATTCACTGCCATTGTGGTACCGCTGGGTTCACGCTATGTTTCAACTTGCGGTGGACAGTCCCTGTGCCCTAAAGCCACGCTGCCGCTAGCTGTTGCTAAGAGAGCGGTCTGCTCAGCGCAGTGCCAGCCATGTTCGTCAACAGAAGTGCTGAGCATAATGCCTTTCGAACTTATAAATACAGCAATTTATTCAGAAGTATTCGTTTTCAATTGGCCTGCGCAAGGTGTTGTTCATTTGACGTCCAATGTTTAGTCACCCTGACACAGCATGCGTTGCATACAGGATGCAGAGTAAACGCCCGAAAACTACACATCTGCGTTGCATTGTGCCACACGCAATGATTGTGGCAACAAATTCCGTTGGGCCGAGCAAAAGGGGTCGGGTTTTTTTTTAGTGCGTCTGCAAGGCCGGGTGTTGACTGCGTCCTAGAGAGCTGATAATGGGCTGGGCAAGTTGTGCAGCCAGGTGTACACACCGCGCCTGCTGGTCCTGGTCTACCGCCTGCTCTGTCCAGAAAGCTCCCCTTTAAAATGCTCAAAAGCACTGCTGCCCCCCCGCGCCGGTGCCTCTCCTCTTGTTGTTGCATCATGCACTGTTCTGCTGTTGCCATTGGTAGTAGTGGCGCGCTTTGTGGGTCACGCGAGAGCATGGCGCACCGGGGATGGCAGTGGCACTTTGTGCTCTGTGCGAGCATGGCACGCCGGAGTGCGAGCATGGCTCTCACCTCCACGAAGACGCAGGCAATGCCTTTGGCACGGCACCGGGAGCAGGGCACCTCGGGCGTCCCATCACAACTCCTCTTCCGCCGCCTGCACCATTCGCAAGTCAGTCGTTTGGGCTGCCTCATTGATGGGATTAGCGTCAAACTCCTCCCCGGCTGCTGCTGGCCCCGCGGTCACAGCAGCTGCTGCTGGTGTGTACACCACATCCCATCACGTCGTGACGTCGTCGTCGTCGTGCACACAACACACGCACACGCACAACCGCCCCCCCCCCAAGGGTGTGCACATTGGATCAGGGCGTCATCAAGAGTGAGCTTGTGCTATGTATATGCATACTTCTTCTCGCCTGTCTCTGTCTCGCCGCGCACTGGAGACCCGATCGGGTCGCGAGTGTTGCTTTGTGGCTGGCTGACACACGGGTCTCGTACTTATGACGCCCGCATGCTGCCGCGACAGCGCTGCTAGCCGTGCACTGCAGCGCCGCTCGAAGAGCAAGCTCTGACATCCATTGGGCCGCAAAAAAAAGAAGCGCGTAACGGGTTAAAAACACACACACCAACACCGGTGCGCCTGCCCCTGAGCAAACTGCTGCGGCCCTGGTCCTACCCACTGCCGCAACGCCGCTCGCCCCTCCATGCGGCGCTGGGTGCGCACGGGTGGTGGCGTGCCCGCAAGCACCCATTGATTTGGTGCAGAGACATGTCATGTGCGCGTGTGCAGCCCGCCATTACTTCCAGCGGTGTGATGGGTCAGGGGCCTTTTAGCAGCGTGAGGGCGAGTACATGGTGGTGGCCCTATGTGTGTACAGCCTTTGCTGTTGCAACATGCTGTTTTTCGCACACGCCAGACCAGCAAGCAGCAAGCAGCGGCAGGGCAACTTGCCAGCAAAGCAACAATCTAGGGAGCAAAGCAACAATCTAGGGAGCAGCGTGCTCAGCACTCACCCCGGCCACGGCGGCGTACTTGGCAAGACTACTTGCCCGCTGCCTGCTGACCACATGGGCTCACACACAAGCTGCAGATAAGTTCAAGTTCACACTTTGTCCAATGAAAAACACTTGCAACGGCAATCGTGATGCACCCATTTCAATTTCTTGAGCACACACACAAGCGCGCGCGCACACACACAAACACACACACCAAAATGGCCAGCTTAACGCAATTGCAAATACTCAGGCTGGTCCCTGTCTGGCGTTCTAGTTGCTTGCAGTTACTTGGCCGCTTTGGTGAACACTTGTGCCTGAAAACTGCAGAGGTTGATGAATAAGTATAAATAAGTAGCCCCTTGGTTTACTTGCAAGCAATGCAAACTGGCTGCCCATACATTTTCGTCCACAGCACTCGCAACCACGGTGGCACACCACCATCAAACAAGTGTAATGCCGCACCCTACCAAGTTCGCCTTAGTACCTGCGCTACCACTCAACTTTGTACCTGCACCACCGACTGGTAAGTTTGGCAGTGCGCCTTGGTTGCACTACTACTGGTAGTACACAAAACTTCATGTATGAAGTCTAGGTACCTACCACTTCCTTCAGAAAAAGAATATTTTGTACTTCATACTACAGCACAATACATACAGTTGAAGTACAGTACCAGTCATGTAATAACATCACGGAATTGGAATTTGAAATCCTGTGAAAGGCAACCCCAAGTGGCATGGCACAAATGCGTCCCTAGACTGACTTAAAACAGCCTGGTGCACAAAGTCACTCACCAGCATTGTTGACAACTACTTCTGGACACTACTGTAGTATCATGCGTGCTGCTGCTGTACCCACAGCCAATGGGCAAAATATTTGGCGGCCTGTTTTTAGCACATTCACGCAGGCAGTAGCTGACAGGCTGCATGGGCATCCTATGTCAGGCATCTTCGCCTGTTTGTGTTCGAATAATATACCAATATGAATACCTGCCCATGTGACTACTGCACTGGTTGTTGGCGAGTGCTTCCGGTCGAGCGCTGTGAGAGTAGCCGTGAACAGTTCCACGTTGGACTAGGGCGTAATCGGGTGTGATCATCAATGTTCACGCCACACCACCATGACAACTGTCAGTGGCGGCAGGCTGCCACACTTTTTCGTGCCTAACTAATGGCACTGGGTGCGGACGTCCCAGTCCCTTTCTCTACAATTGTGTGCAACCGTGCTACAGCAGCTCTTTGGCTCACTGCCTCATGTGCTACCAATGCTAACACAGCCTAACAATTGTGCGTCCAACCGCGCCCAACTGCATGGATGAAGTACACGACCTATCTGCTCATAAATGGACACTGTAGGGGAAATGATTTTAATATCTTCTTGTAAGAATGTCTTCGATGGGCGGTCCGTATGGATATGCACATGTCACAGCGCCCGCGCGCAACGCGTGGGCGCGACAAAACGTTGAAGTGCTTCAGCAGGAGGTGGTGGCGATCAGACCGCAGCGCGAAAGGGGGGTGTTGTGGGCGTGATATGGCCACGTAATGAGACGACCTGCAGCTTCGTCATTGCATTCACACGTTCGTGCAGTAAGCGCACAATGCTTAGAATAATACAGTGAGCACCCTACTGCAATATACTTCAGAAGTACACCAGGTATTCTGTGCCTGGACGCCCTACATGTACAGTGACGAGACCCTGCTCGCCCAGCCCGGTACTGAGGAACCTAGAAGGTTGTGACACATACACTTGCATTACTGGGGAGCTGGTGTGCGTGTGTGGGTGGGCTGTCGCGCGTGCTGGTGGCACGCTACTGACAAGCTGGGTGGCAACACGCTAGCTGGGAGCGCCTGCAGCCACCAGCCGCAGCGCTGGACTACTGTAGCAACGAACTTGCCACTACAAGCTTCTGGTGAATCCTATACTTGTATGGTTGGCAACTTGCTGCAGCCGCACAGAGCACTGCAGCTGAGGCAAGATGAAAGCAGTAGACATTGGCTGATGCACGGCTGCTGTGCTCTTACAGGATCCTCCGGAGCCCTTGCACCTGCATGTGTTCCTGCCCCTCCTCCAGCTCTTGTTCGGGACGGAAGGGGGGACCACTTTGCGTTCATGCTTGCCTTGGTGGCTGGCCATAACTGCCCTACGCACTGTCGTTGCAAGTGCCCTGTCTTCTGGTGTACACATGTGTCTCTCTCGCGCCGCCGTGGCCTTGTCCTGCATGCAGTGTGCTTTGACGCCGGGTTTGATGCCGCAGCGCCGCACATATGTCAGCCCAAGCAAACCGATTGCGCACGCGGGACTGATTTCGTGTTCGAAACGCTATATCGTGCCCGGTCGCGTGGCGCAATTGGCAGCGCGTAGCTCTGATAAGGCTAAGGTCGCGGGTTCGAGCCCCGTCGTGACTACATTTTTTATTTTTACGCACCTCCAGGGGCAACCGACCTGGGCAACCGTGCCGGCATGTTTCAGTCGCAGCGTACACACCCCACTCAATTCATTCACACACTGGCAATACGTTCGCTTTTTTTTTTCATATACACATATATGATATACAGTACCACATTATATCACACGAAGTATACATGTGCAGTATACTTACAGTATACATGTATGTGCATGTGTACCCCTTTTATCACGCCAGTGGTGACTGCTCTTCATCATGCAAGTTGCATGAATGAGATTGGACGTCAAACACAAGTTTACACTTGCTTCTTCTGAAGGTGGCGGGTTCGAGCCCCACGCCTTTTGACGACAATCAATGCGCAGGAATATCCGCTGTGCCGGTATGCATGTATACATACTTCAGGAGTACACTGCGGCGCAGGAGGTTGCCGCGGCAGCAGCTGGAAACGGAGCGGCGCAGGCGGGCGTTGGCGATGGGGCGGCACAGGC
>JAULBY010052639.1:0-11547 GCA_032358315.1 Ophiocytium majus
GGCGGCGGCGGCGGCGGAGGCGGCGGCGCACCCGCCGGCACGCACGGTGGTGGTGGTGACGGTCGTGACACCGCGGCCGCCGGCGGCGGCGCGGCAGCGGCCGCCGAGGAAGGGGTAAGTCGCCCGTGCCAGAGAGAACATGATGCTCCGGCTACGTGCTGCGGGCGTGGCTTGGTTGTGTGTGGGGGAGTGCTGCTGCTGGTAGTGCCGCTGCGGACTGGTGTGCGCTGGCGCCTGCGCTGTGTTAAAACGCCCGGAGGAGCAAAACATGCTCAGCCAGAGGCACAGTGCGTCTGCTGCACAGGGCATAGGTCCGTGGCCGCAGGCCTGGGCACACGACATCTTGGGCACACCCACGTGCGTGGGCGACGGAGTTGCCTCAGCCCCCACCCCAGTGTCACACAGCTCAGCCACTGAGATGCGCACGTGCATCGCGCGGTGAGCGGGCCGGGCGCCTGCAGTTTGGCAGTGTTCTACCCTGCTTGTGCATCCCAACAGGGTGGCCCCTCTCCGTGTTCTCACAATGCCGCTGGGTGCAGTGAGTAGCGGCAGCCACGGTGTATTCTCATGTGCAGATGGAGCCGACGGGGGGAGGGTTGTCGGGCTCCGATGGCCCAGCCTGCGCGCAGCCTCCGTGCGCCTGCAGCAGCGCTTCCGTCACCACAGAAGTGACGCTGCTGCCGCCTGCGCACCTGGTGGCCCTCGCAAACAAACAAACCAGCCTTCGGCGTTATTGCCCCTTGTACGCCGCCCACAAGCCCTCCCCCCCCCCGTGTTCTCATGCCCGCGCAGCCTCAGGGCGGCGGCCGCCGCCGCGCTGGGCGCCGCAGACGCAGCAGCGGAGATCAGTGCAGCCGCGGCTCTGCAGGCCCAAGTCGAGGCCGCAGCCATGGCGGCCACGGACTCCCAAGTAAAGTATGGGCTGAGCAGGCTGGAGAGGAGGGGTCTTACGGACGCGGAGAGCGCGGCCCGCGGCGTGGTGAGGGGCCTCGGCAGGTGGCAGCGGCCGTGGCGCGCGGTGGTGGCGGGGGCGGCGCCGGGCGTGGTGGTGGCGGGGGGCGCGGAGGTGCAGGAGGCGTGGTGGGCGCCCACGGGCAGGTGCGCAACCGAAAGGACCCGTTTTTGCCTGGGAAAGCGTCTAATTGCCCGGAGAGCGAACGTGCTCACCCAGAGGCAACAGGCCGGCGCTGCACCGCGCTCGCTTCCTTGGCAGCAGGCCCCCAGAGGCAAACGCCACCAGGGCACACACGGGAAGGCTGCAGCAGCTGCACAGCCACACCCCAGTGCCACCCAGCTCAGCAAAAGACCGCCTTGCAGTGCGCGCGCGCGCGCGCCTGAGCGCGGTGCGAGTCGCACGCTGCCTTGTGCTGCGCACGTGAGCGACGCCGGGCATTTGTAGAAGGGTGTGTGCCGCCGTACTGCACCGCACCACCATCTTGTTCCAAGTGTCGCCCAGCTCTGGAACTGACATAATGGCAGCGTGTGCTGTCTTCAACGGTGTGCAGGCCGCGAGCGGTGGGAGGCTGGGAGGGCCACTGGTGCCACGTCATATCTCCCGTGTTTTTCGGGTACTCTGCCGGCAGCAGCGCTGAGGAAAAGGAAGGTGAGTGAGCATGCACAGCGTGCAGCAGGTCATGTCTACCTATTTCGAAGTACATGCCTGCAGCATGGATAGTGTCAAAACGTGCCGTGCTGTCAGCGCATCGCGAGGTGGCAGGAACTCAGTGGGTGATGCAGCACACTTCCGTGGCGCCCTCAGCCTCAAGCATGGTGCGCTGCACCCGGCCCTCCTCGCTAGGGTACACACACAGTCGGTCACTGCACGCGAGAGCGTCCTCCAAGGCACATGGCCCCAAGGCTCCATGACTAGTACCAATGTCGGCGCTGTTGCAGTGTCGCTAGGGCTGTGCGAAAACGTACATTTGCCAATGACATATGACCTATGAAGTATATTCCGTACCCACACTATACAAACCCTTTTGAATGAACGAGTGGCAGTGTTACCGACAGGCTTGCATATGGCAAGTATGGGTGGTACTCGGTGCTCCTGCACAAGTGTGCACCTCACTGTAGTGGCTTATTCCGCTCTTTTCTTGTTGAGAGGAGTGCCAATCTTAAGGAGTTGTGCATCCCTAGGTGTCGCTGCTGTTGCTAATCGCTGCCCCCATGCCACGCGCGCAGAGGGCACTCAACGAGCAGGTGCATCAGCACAAGCGCTGCAGTCATGCAGCTCAGCACTTTAAACAAGTGCCCTTGTGTGGCCGTAAATCGCTGTTTTTTTTTCGCAAACTGCATACCGCAGAGCGCGAGGAGCGCCTTCCGAGTGCACTGGTCGTCACCAGCATGCTCATGACGCCGGAGGAGCGGCTGAAGGTGAGGGCGGCACAGTGTCGCATGCGTGCATGTGTACCGTTGCTCATTGTTCATACAGTTCAAATGCATGTACTTTAGGGTTCGGGGCCGAGGCCGCTTAAGCCGGTCGGCCTCGGCCTGGCCGGTAGGCCGGCAGGCCGAGCGGGGAGGGGGCCGGCTTTCCCGGTCTTGCTGTAACGCGTGTTGACCACCGCTCAGGCTGTCCCAGCTGAAGCTGCTGCCTGCCTATGGGCTCCCTGTGGCTTGGTGTTGCCCCTGGCGCCATTTGAGGCTGGCCATGCATGCAGCGCTACTGTACAGTAAAGTAGCAGCCGGTATCTGCCGTACGGTATACCCGTCCCGCCCCGGTTTCGGGCCTGCCTTGAAGCCGGTGTAGGTCAGTCCAGACCAGGGCAAGCCGGTGCCTGTGCTGAGGCCGGTTAAGTCGGCCCAGCCGAGCCGGAGCGATCCTCCAGGCCGAGGCCGAGGCCGATGCACTCCGGCCCCGAACCCTAATGTACTTCGAATTACAATGTGGTACTACATGCAAATGGGTACATGTATGTACATACATGTACACACATTGTGTAGAACTTATCACCAGCGTGCTCATGACGCCGAAGCAGCGGATGAAGGTGAGTGCGGCACCGTGTACAACGCACGCACTTGTCAATTGTGTACCCACTGGAAATACATGTACATACTGGTACTGCATGCACATGTATGGTATGTCTGCACATGTGAGTATAATGTACCAGGTAGGATTTATCCGCCAGCATGCTCCGAGTCATGATGCCGGAGGAGCAGCTCAAGGTGGGCGCGTGCACAGTGTACAATGCATGCACTTGTACAATAAATATACTTCAAGACATGTACACTGTGCGGTATACTACTAGTAGTATACGAAAGCACTTTTACTGAAGTATACTTCGAGTACACAGTAGTAGTATAAAGTACTTCGGCTGAAGGTGAGGGCAGCACCGTGTCACATGCACGCGCTTGTACAATGTACATGTACTTCAAGGACATGTACACTTTGCTGTTACTACTCGAAGTGTACTTGAAGTATACTTGAAGTATACTTCAAGTAGTAGTAGTACTTCGGAAGTATAAAGCACTGCAAAGTAGGATATGTCACCAGCAGGCTCATGACGCCGCAGGAGCGGCTGAAGGTGAGGGCGGCACCATGTCGCATGCACGAGCGGCCGGAGCATGTCTGGCTGCAACACCGGGGGTCCCCTGTACATGTACACACACGCTGCACCTACGACGAAATATGTGCCGTAGTACTTCTGAAGTATAACACCACTCACCCCTGCCGGATAGGACCCCCTCAATGTCAGCAGTGGCTGATGCTCGGCGACATTTACGAGGGGTTTTACACTCCGATATCTATGGTAGCCTGTGCATGTGTACCACCGGGCGCAAAAGCTGAAGGGCTGTGTGTGAGCACCTGTGCTTGTCTCTGAGTGCTGTTGGTCATTCCACCGGAGGTGTTTATGATCCAATACTGAAGGTAGTCTGTGAGGTAGGGAAGCCAGGCGGCAGTATACCCTACGGCGGGCCGGCCTGCCACACAGACACTCCGCACGCCTCTCGATTTGGCTCCGGTGGTGGTCGCCCCTCCCGTGGTGGTGGCCCGTGCATGTGACAGTCGGGCGGCACAAGACCCGAGGGACTGCATGTGAGCCGCCTGTGCTTGCCTCTGGATGACGCTGTGGCTGGTTGTGCAGACGGCGGAGCGCAGGTACCAGGCCGCAATGGCCAAGGTTGCGCCGGCGGTGGACAAGGATGGCGAGCACCTGACCCACCAGCAGTACGCGCTGCTCATCAAGAGGAACCTCGCCAAGAGGTGAGTGAGAGTTGAAGCTCAATATTGAAGTTGTCGTATACTTGTAGTGTACAGTAGTACTGTCTGCGACAATAAGGGTGGCAAAAGCGTGATGCACCAGCAGTACGCGCTGCTCATCAAGAGGGACCTCGCCAAGGAAGCGGGCGTGAAGGATGCTGGTGGAAAGCCAGGCGCCTCAACTGCACCCACACCTAAAACTCAGTCTGGACGGGACCTCAAGTGCACAGCACAGAACCGGCAGTACGACAACTGGCTAGCACTTATCACAACTCTCTCGTGCAGGCCCGTCCCGTGAACGCCTTGCATGCACCTGGTCACCAGCCTGCTGCGCGGTAAAGTAACGCCCACCCCCGGTGTGTGTGTGCGTGCGCGCGCAGGCAGGTGCTCAGCCAGAGGCGGCTGGAAAAGCGGAGGAAAAGCGCCGCAGCCCACCCGCACCGCGCCATTGCGAGCCCACGCCTGGCGCGACTCAGCTCCGAAACTGTGGCGTGGCAGAAGGAGGTGGCAGTCGCCCACATGACACAGGTGGGTATGGTGGCGGCGGCGCACTGACAAGGTTGGTGGCTTCACTGCCACCACTGCAGAGCAGAGCAGCAATCCAGAGCAGCAGCCTGTGCCCAATATGGGGGGAATTGATATGTCACACACATGCAGTGTGTCGGGTGTGCTCAGCAGCAAGTGTGCATAGGCAACACTGTGACTGCTCAGAAGCAGCTATGTGACTGAGAACGCTGCAAACCTTGTCACGGACGAAAGTGGTTGCTGTGCGGTGATAGGCGCATGCAAGGTTGGTACTGCCGTGGCTGAGGCAAACTGCCAGGCCCTGATACGCTGTACTTGCGGTAGTAGATGCTGGTTGTGTACCGGTACATAAATGCCCTGTACTCCCTGACCCATCACTATTCGTGCTGCATGCTCCTTGCAGCTGGCTCGCAGGTTGAGGGCTGAGGCGCGGGAGCGGGACGTTCGACAAAAGGAAGCCATGGCCAGAGGCCGCAGGTACGTTCGGTCCAAGGCACAGTGCCCCGTGACATGCAAAATAAGTGTACAGCGCCCTGGGTAGCCACTTGAGAAAAAAGGCAACAGGTTTCAAGCCGAGCTGTTGCCACAGGTAGGGCAAAACACTAGGCACATGCCTTTGAGGGCTGATAGCGGGTGCGCACGCTGCCTGCCATGGCCTGCCGCTCTAGCAGCTCAGCAGCACTGGCACTGCGCTGCAAAAACCATCCTTCAAGTGCGCGATGCCTAATGCACTCTCAAAAACCTTGCCCATTCAAGCCGCACGTTCCATCACAGAGCCGCGTGCGGCCGCCATGCTCTCATACGGCCTTCGTCTTGCTCTAGCCAGCAGAGCCGTTACACCCGCGCTTGAGGTAGGGACTCCAGACGGCGGTATATCCTATGGCGGGCCGGCCTGCCCACTCGGACGCCCCGCTCCCCTCTCGTTGTGGTCCGGCGGTAGTGCTTGCAAAGCTGCCTTCCCTCTGCAAAACCACATGCCGCTTCGTACTCTTCCGCCTGCCGCCGCTGCAGGAACCGCCTGAAGGCGTGGCTCGTGCACCAGCTGATACTGTCGACGCCCGCGGTCAGCAGGCAGGCGCGCCTCATGGCCACGCTCGCCGCGAAGGCGGGCAAGGCGCAGCGCGGCGGCCACCTCCACACGCGCAGCGCGCACTCGTGGGACTGCGAGAAAGAGGCAAGGAAACACTTTGGGCCACCGGCCGCCGCCCCAACTAGTGCGATGGTTCCATGCTGTGTCTGTTGGTGTGCTGCCGGTGCGGTGTTCCGGTTTAGTCAGCAGGTTCTGGGGGGGTTATGTCATGCGGGCACAGAGAGCAGGTATGGGCAGGCCAGGCTCATTTGACTGCGTGTGTGGTGACGTGTGAGACACGCGTGGAGGAGTGCTTGGCGGAGGTAGCACGTACAGTCATGAACGCTCACACTCAACCGTCCCGTACGCACGGCAGCATGGCCGATAGCGAGCTTGTAGGCGCCCGGTGCGCATCGCGGTGACGCAGTTTCTGTTTTCTTTGTTGTTGTCGTTTGCCTTTTTATCTGCAGGAGACGCCAGAAGCGCTGGCAAAGCTCACCCACGCACAGGCCGCCCAGCTGCAGGCCGAGGCCGCGGCCGAGCGCGCCGCCGCCGAGATCTTCCAACGCGTCTACGCATCCGCGGCTGCAAACCCGCAGCTCACAGGCGCCGTCAGCACTGCCCCTGCACCCGCAGCAGGCCGAGGCTCGCGCTCTGCCGCGCCGACCACAGGCAAGAGTCCGGGCGGTCCAGCTGGCGCCACAGGCAACCGGACGAGCTTGACTGGCGCTGCGACAGCTGCCACCTCACCTGCTGCCGGAACTGCTGCGGCTGCGCTCACCGGGTCTGGCGAGCCGGGCGCCGCCCCCACTAGCGCTGAGCCAGCCTCCAACGGCAGTGCGGCGGCTGCCAACATCGCCATCGCTGGTGCCGCAGGCGTGACTGGCGGTGCCAGCCCCCGAAAGGCCAGCAGCAGGTCTGCCAGGGGCCGCTCTAGGAGCCCGAGGCGCAGTGGCAGGTCGACCAGCCCCCCTCCCCTGAGCCCCCGCTCCCGCAAAGCGCGTGGACGGCCCACTGTGGTCCGCCGCAAGGGCGGCGGCAGCGCGGCAGCGGCCACTAACTCTGGTGCGGCTGGCGCACACGGTGCGGCCACTGGCGGCGCCAGCGTGGAGCCACCACCTGGGCCGGAGACAGAGGAGGAGGAGAAGTTTATCGGGCGGACGCACCTGCTGGAGGCGTTGGCGTCGCAGGTGGAGCTGCGCCCCCGCCTGCGCCGCTGCCCGGGCCTCCAAGCCCTGCTCACGCGCCCCGCGCTAGCTGAGGCTTTCGTGCAGGCGCCTTTCGCGCGCAAGGACGCCATCAACGAACAGGAGCTGTGCCTGTGGGCCGTGGTGGCGCCCCAGGGCGTGACGTGGCTCACGGAGGCAACCTCCCCCACAAAGCGCATTTCAGCTGTGCCGCCGCCGCCCCCTCCCGGCCCGCCCGCAGGCGCCGCCGCACAGGCGCGCAACGCCGTCGCTCGCAGCAGCCTGAAGGCAGCGGGTGCTGCTGCGGCAGCTGCAGCGGCGGTCGCACGGGATGCGGCCGCCAACTCCGCGGTCTCTCCCCGGGGACACCACCACGTGCTGCTGCCGGCGGCGGCCGTGGCCCAGGCGTCCGCGCAGCGTCGCAGCAGCCTCGCGCGGCGCGGCGCTGGCAGCGGTGCCAACTTTGCCGGCGACGCGGCCTGCGGGGAGGAGGGCATGTACTGCGTCCACTGCCGGCGGCGCGCGTGGGAGCGCAGGAGGGCGGCGCGTGTCGCAGGGGAGTCCGCGGCACGCGCCAGTTTCGCCGCCGGAATGGAGATGCGATCGGAGGGGCTGCGGGCGCCCGCGGCGGCCGCCGCCGTGCGAGCGCTCGCACGTGCCGCCGCCGCACGCGACGCCATTGCCGCCGCGGCACTGGGAGCGCTGGCGGCGGCGACGGTGGCTGTTCCGCTGCGGCTGGAAGCGGCGACTGCTGTTAGGCACGTTGTGGGCGAGGTGCTGCTGCCGAATGTTGATGCGACGGTGGAGGTGACCGAGGCTATGCGGGCTGCAGAGCGAGCAGCCGCTTCCATCGCGGGCGCTTCAATGCCCGTGGCACCGAGCGGTGGAGGTGGGGAGGAGGGCGAGGACAAGAGCTCGCGCATGCGGTTGTGGCTCTCCATGGGCCGGACCTCGCAGGTGGGGATACCAGCATGCGTGTGTCTACATGCCATTGAAACTGATACTATATGAAGAGCGCATGTGCACAACAACCACGCAAGCCTGTTGCTGCCCTAGACAAGCACACCAACAGCCAGACTCCTGTACCCGTTTGCACAGGTCCTGCAGCATGTAAGCTGTAAGCCAGGATCCCAGCATGCTGCGGACAAGTCTAATCGCTCTGCTGCCTGCCTTCCTGCTGTGCCTGCCCCCCAACGCACCTGGCGCAACCAGGCCGAGCACTCCAGCTCCCGCCGCACCACCTCCCAGCGCGGCCGTGTCAGCAGGCGTGACAACGTCGACCGGCCGTCGGTGCGCAATGGCGATGATGCGCCCTCCCCCACCATATCCGTCCGCATCGGCAACCTGACCGACATGGCGCGCAGCAGCAGCCGCAGCGCCTCCAGCCCCGGCCCCGCATCACCAAGCGCGCGCGCCAGCCGCAGCGCGAGCCCCACCATCTCTCACCGCCTCAGCGGCATCAGCATCGCCATCGCGGCACTGGCGTCGCCGCGCACAAGCCGCAGTGGCGACGACACGGGGGATGACGGCGGCTCGAGGCGTGGCAGCCGCCCTGGCAGCCCGAGCGTCTCCGTCCGTCTGAGCAGCTTGGGCAGCGCCATAGCGGCCATGGTGTCGCCTCGCGCTGGTCACAGCAAACCTGGCTCGCCTTCGCAGCGGGGGGTAGTGGATGGCGCGTCGGAGCGCGCCAGTATGAGCGAGGACAGCACCACCAGCGTGTCCAGGCGCAGCGGCGACACCAGCCGTAGTGTGTCCAGGCGCGTGGGGGGCAGAGTCGGCAGCCCCAGCATCTCCGTGCGGCTGAGCAGCATCAGCGACGCGATGGGCGTGGTAATCTCGCCACGCACGAGCGGCGTCTCCGATGATACCCCTTCCTTGGGCTCACCGTCACTGCGCCCCAGCCTTGCTGGCGCGGGCGCCACGGCTTCGCCGCGCGCCAGCGCCGCGGCCACTGCGGCCGCAGGTGCCGCCTCACCTCGTGGCAGCCGCGTTGAAGGCTCGCCAATTTCAGCGCGCCTCGGCACCCTTGGGGAAGCGATGGCTGCGGCGGTGGCCAGGGCGGGCAGCGCCGCTGCCAGCCCTCGCTCATCCCGTCAGCGTCCCAGCGCCATCGATGCAGCACCTGATGATGTGCCAGGGACCAGCGGCAGTGACATCAATATCGGGGATTTGCCGTTACAAGGTAGTGGCGCCAGGCCCAAGCCCAGCATATCAGCGCGCCTGAGCAGCTTCGGAGACGCGATCGCTGCCGCTGTGTCACCACGTGCCAGCACCAGCGGTCCCGCCCCTGGCTCACCATCGCAGCGGCCCAGCCTTGCAGACGCTGACACAGGAGCCTCACCCCGTGGCAGCAGGGAGCTGAGCACTCGCACAGCCTCCACAAACGGGAGCGTCCGGTCAAAACCCAGCATCTCCGTGCGGCTGAGCAGCTTTGGCGACGCAGTCGCTGCCGCGGTGTCACCGCGCGCCAGCCGAAGCGGCGCCCATCCCGACTCGCCGTCTCAGCGGCGGATCTTTGCTGATGCTCAGCGGGGCCCCTCCCCGCGTGGCAGCAAGGAGCTCAGCAACAGCACAGCCTCCACGCATGACAGTGACGCCAGTCCGAAGCCCAGCATATCGCTCAGGCTGGGAAGCTTCGCGACCGCCATAGCCGCGGTCACCTCCCGCCCTAGCTCGCCCTCGCAGCGTGTGAGCCTTGCTGCTGACCCCGACCGTGGAGAGATTGTCGCCGCCTCACCGCGTGGCGGCGGCGCCAGCCCCAGGCCCAGCGTGGCATCTCGGCTCGGCAGCTTTGCATCTGCGATGGTCACAGCGGCCTCGCCACAGGGAAGCAACACCGCACGCAGCGGCTCGTTTGTGGGGTCGCCACGCGCGAGCTGCAGCAACCCTCCCGGCGGCGCGTCACCGCGCGGCAGCGCCGTCGGGTCAGGTATCTCGCTGCGAATCAGCACGCTCACCAGCGCGATAGCGGCCATCGCGTCACCGCGTGCCAGCACCGTTGGCACTGGCGCCTCCAGGGGGGCTTCGCCTCGGGCCAACGGCGGCGCCGCGGAGGCTGCCAGCGGCGAAGCTGCCTCGCCCCGCAGCAGCCGCATGGGTCTGCCCATGCAGCTGCGGAGCCTCAGCAGCGCCATTGCCTCAATCGCGTCGCCGCGCAGCAGCAGGGCAAGCGGTACCCCGTCCGCGCGCGGCAGCGCGGGAAGTGATTCAGGGGCGTCCAAGTCTGGAAGCGGCGGTGGGGGGACGCAGACCGGCAGCGGCGGCAGCGGGGAGTCGGGGAGTCTGGGCACCGGCAGCACGGGCGGCGGCATTGAGTACACGGATGGGCTGGAGGATGAGGGCATGGGCCTGAGGGCGATGGTGGTCGGCTACCTGGGGAGGGACCGGCCCGCGGTGGCTGCGGACAGCGACAGTGACGACGATGACTCGTGAGTTTGTCAAGCATTTTATAGCATGTGGCTAGTTGTTGCTTTTGCTGTCTCATCCCTTCCACATAAGGCCATGTCATGTATTCCGATGAACGATAGCTTAAGGTCGCAGCGTCTTGTCGGTCGCCGGTGCGAGGGGCGGGCCTGGGATGGGACGCAAGTATGTTCTGCTTCCGAGCACTCTGTTGGCGACTTTGTCATGAGAGTTCCACCAGTAAGTGTTGACCCCTCCTCTTCTAGGCGGTTGTGCGCTTGTGCCCACCCGCACAAGTGCAAGGGGATCTGGCCTCTCGTTGTACACATTCTTGTGCTCGGTCCTCCCCCGTAGCGCGCTACATGCTGGAGAACCTGCATGCATTATCCGGGCACGCTCTCGTCTGCCAGGCACGCTGCCTCGCAGGCTTACTGTAGCAGACGTGCCCGTGCACCGTGGCGGCATCCAAATGGGCCGCGCACACCGTCTCAACGGCTGCTGTCAGGAGTGGTAACTACAGCGCTTCAGCCATCGCCGTGCTAGGGGATGTGGCGCGTGTGCGCTCCCTCAGAGCACCGCCCTGCCCCCCGCTTTCCCACTGCCTGCTTGTTTGTACAGCCCAAAGACTGAGGCGTGCGCGATCGCTGCCAGTGAGGAGCTGCAGCGCCTGGCCGAGTCGTGTCACACGTGGCGCCTGCTGACTGCCGTGCCCTGGGAGGTTGAGGTGGGCCTCACTCGCTGCGTGGTGCCGTGCCGCACCTGCGAACCTTGCTTGTTTCGGTGGTTTGTGGACAGCGTGGTAGCATGTGCCACCGGGGCAGGTGCGCAGCACATGCTCGGGTGCCTCTACATGAAAAAGCCACAAGCAGACACGTTTCACAGGAACGGGTGCCGTCAGCAGCTGTGCTGCTTAGAACAGCCAACATAGGCAAAGCCCTGCACTGTGAATTAGGGTTGGCAAGATGCGTATATTGGGTTTTCATATACCCGTATATATACCTATTCAAGGCGTATAATAGGTATATGTGGTGTATATGTGCGTATCTGACAAAGCCATATTGGCATAACAGGTACTTCCCATGATTTCTTTTTTTTTTTCAAGCCCATCGTGTGGCGCCAGGCTGCAGTATACAGCATAAGCAGACAACAGGACCAACCGCCAA
>JAULBY010052650.1:0-11544 GCA_032358315.1 Ophiocytium majus
CCCCCCCTTGCCCCCCCCCCCCCCCCCCCCCCCCCCCCCAAAAAAAAACACACAAAAACACAAACAAAAATGCAGGTGTAGCCCGCGGGCGCGCGCGTGCAAGATGCTGGCGGTGTCGTGCGCGGGGAGCGAGGTGCGCATGGGAGCAGAGGGCGCCGCGGCGGCCGTCATCTACACCGTCGCCATCTCGTACTGCATGCGGCGCAGCGCCATCAAGCGGTCCTACGCCGCCTTTGCCGCGCTTCGCAGGTGCGCTTGGGGGGGCGGCGGTGGCGCGGCAGACGCGCCGCCGCTGCTGCTGGGTGGCAGCCTCGTAACCCCTGCTCTGGTTGTTCCATGCTTCAGACGTATGTACTGAGGTACTTCTGTGGTTTTTTTACTTTGCCGCGCTGCACAGGTGTGCCTGGCGGGGCGGCGGTGGCAGGCCCGCCCCGGCGGCGGCCACTCCGTGGCAGCCCGCGCATCCTTTACTCTGATCGTCCCATACTTCAGAAGTAGTACATTAGTGCTAGAGTGTTATGTGTAGTGATGGGTCACAGCGTATAATTTTCGCATCATACGCCGTATAACGTATGTAAATACGCCGCATAGCGTATGTGGATGAACGTATTTGTGCAGGGAATACGCTATATATCGCGTTTCCAGGCGTAGAAATATGTACAAATACGCCGTATTTTGTAGAACGTATAAGTAAGTACGTTATACGCCGTGGCCCATCACCAGTTATGTGGGACTGTGAGAGGAAGGGGTTGCAATTTGCGGTCGCGCCCCACGGTCGCCGCGCTTCAAAAGCGCCCCTGGGGGCGGCAGTGGGGTGGCGAGCCCGCCTCGCCAGCGGCCGCTCGTTGGCAGCCCCCCGCAAACTTCGGAGGGGCAGGCAGCACGGCTGCTGCTTGCTCTGGTCGTCCTTTACAAAATCCCGTGCACCTGCACGCACGCACAAACACGGCAACTGGACACAAACGCAGTTGCAGTGGTAGTGGTCACTGGCACAGGTACCAAACTACTGTGTACTTCCACAAAGTGCCTATGCAAGTACGGTGCACGCTGTTGCCCACCTGCACTCCGCCTGCGCCCGCACGATGCGCATGGCGCATACGGCACTTGTCGAGCTCACCCTCGCTGACCCTCAGTCCCCCACTCGCCCTGTGAACCTCTTTTCACACTGCTTTGTGCATGCCACAGAACCAGTCTACCTCAGCCATGCCGCCCCTTAACCCTCTACCACTTTACCTGTTCAGCACTTTTTCTTTCGCGCTGCCCTGTTGGACAACAGTGAAAAAGAAAAGAATGATATTAGCAGTACGTCCTGTAGTGTGTAACCAATTCTGTGCTTCAAAATGGTACCTTATTTGGAGCCAAATGAATGGCTTGATTCCAATATTTTGTTGCAATTAGCAGTACGTCCTGTGGTGCATAACCAATTCTGTGCTTCAACATGTATATACATTTACCTACATAATGTAAATATTTGGAGCCAAGTTCATAGTTCGTTTCCAATATTTTACTGCAGGGCGCTGGCGGGCGAGCTGATTCTGCTGCCGGCGTTCCCAGAGGAGAGCAGGCTGCTCAACGTGGGCATCGGCGACACGCAGGCACGGGGAGACGCGCTGTGCCGCTTCCTGCAGCGGGTGAGCTGAGCGCGCTTGCACTTGCTTCTGTACCACTACTACATGGCTATTGCAACAGGGGACAGCTTGTTTGCCGCGTTTCTGACACTCATGCACGCGCTAGGTGCACCGGGCTTTCCGCGCGCCAAGCTGAGTTCAGTAAAAGTACACCTGCACACAATAAAATGTGGCGGTTACATGTATGTACAAACAAGTGCTTCAGAAGTATGTGTGAAACACATGTTTCTGTAGTACCACAGCAGCTGATTGGCACTGGTGAATGTGCAATGCCCCATGCCATGCCCATGCATGTGGCATGTAGCAGTGGAACGGACGCCTTTGTTGACCTGTGTACTTCACCCCCTGTTCTGTCAGCATAAGGCGCCAGTGAACTGTCGGTACTGGGGCGCGAGGGTGTGCTGCACATCCGCACATGCACACCACTGCCCGTGACTCTGCGCACTTGTGATTGAACTACTTTGCCACATTCGCGCCACGAAGCCGGCTGGGCACGACAGGCTTGCGCAGCTCCTTCTGGCGGGTTTGGTGACGCTGCCCCCACCCTGGCGCTGTGTGTGTGCGTGCCTGCAGTGGTATTTGTGGCCAGTGTGCTGACGCCTCGCTCTCTCTCTCGTGGTGCGTGTGCGATGCGGCATGCAGGTTCACGATACGCTGTCGCAGCGCGGCGTCTTCTCTCCGCGCCTCTTAGGGTTAGGGTTATACTTCTGAAGTCGTATGTTGACGCCGCTTGCACTCTGTCATTTTGCGTGTGCGAGCCCGCATTGATACTTGTGGACAGTGTGCTGACGCCTCTCTCGCTCTGTCGTTGTGCGCGTGCGATGCGTTGTGACTCTGGTGTTGTGTGCGTGTGCGATGCGGCACGCAGGTGCACGACATGCTGTCGCAGCGCGGCGTCTTCTCCCCGCGCCTCATGGCTTTCCTGGAGCTGGACTTTGGGCGCGTCCACATTGAGGAGGAGGCGCGCATCGTGGGAGAGGTGAGTGCTGCTGCTGAGCACCGCTGCTGCTGAGCACCCCTGCTGTGCTCCGCGGTGCTGCTGCGGAGAACCACCGCTGCTGCTGCTGACCACTGCCGAGCACCGCTGCTGCTGCTGCTGAGCACTGCTGCTGCTGAGGACCGCTGCTGTTGTTTAGGGCTGCTCCCACCGAGCACTGCTGTTGGCGGCAGTGGTGGTAGTGGTGGTGCTGTGACGGCGGCGGTGCCGCTGCACGCCGGCTGCTGCTGCCGCTGCTGCTGCGCACCCATGCTGGCACTGCTGCTGAACACTTTGAAGTACTCTGAAGTATATTCCAGTATATGCCTGTGAATACTACTACTTAGTACTCCTTGTATGAGTGTACATGTGGACTGCGTATGGCAATGCCGCATAATCTTGCAGCAATGGGTAGGCGCGCCAGTGATCCCTGGCTGCGTTGAAGTCTGAGCCTTGTCTCCCACGCGCTCCACGTGCAGGTGCTGGACACGTCGACCGTGCTGCCAAACACCGTGTGGCAGGTGAGAACGCGCGTTTACAGTGGTGCCGCAAGCGGCAATGCCCCCTCCCCCCTCCTTACTTTCTGACTTGGGGGGTGTGACACTCTCATGTGTGGTGTGGCTGCCCCTGTCCTGGCAGTGCGCACATGTATGCGCTGGAGTGGGCAAGCCGGCATGTGCATGTGCTGCAGTGGGCATGCATGTGTATGCGGCGTGGCATGGTAGAGCTGGTATTGGAGGGTGGGGCCGGTGTTGGTATATGTAAACTGCGCAAGCGCAAGTGCGGCATGCCGCATCACGCATTGGCGCTGCAGCTCCAACTGCTGAGCCGGGCCAGACAGCCACTCCTTTGTCAATGGCGCTGCAGAAGCAGTGCGTAGCGTTGCCACTGCCAAATGTGTGCCAGTCCGTCACCTGTTTACGGAAGGAGGCATCTGCGCCACACGAAGCAGCCAGTGCACTGCTCCCAAATGTACCTATTGCACTGACGCTGTGGGTGCTACCACGCTGCTGCTGCCGCTGCTGCTGCTGCTGCCACTGCCACTGCTGCTGCCGCTGCTGCTGCTGCCCCTGCCACTGCTGCCGCTGCTGCTCCTGCCGCCGCCACAACCGTGCCCTCCGCCATTGCTGCCGCCACCGCTACCGCCGCAGCTGGTGCATGAGGAGTGGATGGCGCGGTGGCGCAAATTTGTCCAGAGCAGGGGCGCTCGGCGCTACCTGCCGCCAGGCGCGATATCGAACGACGCCCTGCTCAAGCGCGAGGAGGTGATCAAGGAGGTCAGTTGCAGATGTAAACCATAGCTGAAGTTGCAAGTACAAGTGGAAGTCCAGGGTGCACGCTGAGCACACTGTGCGCTCTCGCTGCTGAGCGCTCGCGCCGCGCTGCTACATGGGTGCGCTACCTGCTGCTGGGCACATGCGCAGGAGCGCCAGAAGCAGGAGCACATTAAGTAGAACTCAAGGTAAAGTGTTGTTGTGACAGTGTTGTCACGGTGAGGCTCATAGTCAAGTGCGGGGAGTCCATCAAAGATGTCGCCGCTGCCACAAGTACACACTGCACGTGTCCAAGTACTAGTGGTATACTTGTGCTTAGAAGCACTTCAGTAGAATATACTTCAGAAGTATGCATGTACTTGAAGGCTATGTATGCGTGTGAGCGCTCGCACACGCTGCCCACGCCCATGGTGCGACCATTGCTGCTGAGCACACTCGCACCCACTGCAGAGGCGCAAGAAGCAGGAGCACATTGTGATAACTGGCGCAAGGGTCAGTTGGCTTGCACATTTCCATCTCATGCAAATTGCTGAACACCCTGCTGCTGAGCGCTCACATGCGGCTGTGCTCCCTGCTGCTGAGCACACGCGCAGAAGCGCAAGAAGCAGGAGCACATTGTGCCCGGGGGGGAGAAGGTGGACAGGATAGTGAGCAAGCAGTGGGTGGCGCTGCCCGGGCTCGTGCTGGGCCAGCACTACCGCGTCGTCAACGCCAACGTGTGGCGCTACTGGGTCATGGTTAGTGACGGTCACAGCGTATACACCTTGCATTTTACGCCGTATAACGTATTTGCACATGGCGTATCACGTGTGCAAATTAACATATTTGTATGGCAAATGCGCCGTGTATCGCATTTTGGGGCGTAGAAATGCGTAGAAATACGCTGTATTTTGTATCTCTTGTGTACACGTATAACATACGTCATTGTGACCCATCACTAGTCATGGCAGGTGCTGCAGTGGCCAGCAGGCGGCAGCAGTGGTGCGCGCGTCCTTGTTGCTAGGCAAGCCATCTGTGCTGTGCACACCTGTTGGCGTACTTTTACCAATTTCTGCTTGGGGCGCGGCCAGCTCTGTGCGCATGGTGCGCGATGGATGCAGCATGTCAAACAAGCACACCTCATACCACAGAAGCCTACACGGTAATACCGGTTGATGTGCATGCATGCGCCATACGCGTACTTTTATGAAACTGTGCTTGGGGCTTGGAGAGCCCTGCACACCATGCTGTGCGCGACTGGAAAAAAGGCGTGTTCAAGCACGCTGCGCTCCCCCGTTGCTAGCCGACAAGAACATGATGCTCAGCACTGTGTACACTAGCGTAGGCCAAGGCATGTTGCCACAGCACCACTCGCCATATTTGGGTCCACATATGTGCATGGCCTGAGTGCTATGCCGATAGCATCGCAAATGCAGAAGACGGGTGGTCAAGTGGCCGTGCCCATGCCGTGCCTGGGCGACACACTGCATGCCCACACAGAGGTTTCTTGCCCGTTGAAAGCCTGGGCTGCAGCAAGTCAGTGCAGTCCTCCCTCACAATGGCACACGCCAGTGTACGGTCGTGCAACCCTGTGCGCACTGCTGGCCCGCACACACCTGGGCGCACTGCCAGTGACAGCATTGCTAGCGACAGCACTGCCAGTGGCACCACCACATGGATGGTGCGCAGCCACAGTACATGTGTGACGTGTGAGCAGCGCTTCCAGTTCGGCTTTGACAGCGACAGTGTATCTGCCAAGGAACACCTGTCTGTGACGTGGCTACATTTTTGTGCGCAGTCAGAGAGCAGGTGGCGGTGTGCCCACCGCTGGTGCTGTCGCTCTCACTGTCGCTTGTGCCATGCGTCTCAGCTGCATGCATTTGCGTGCGTGGCGCCTGGTTTCCACGGCAGTCGGCGGGCCCCAGTGCTGTGCCAAGTCTACTGCATTGTGGAGGAGGGTCCAGGCTTGCTCGCATGCTGATGGGAACGGGCGCTAGCTGCGCTTCTGCTGTGCAATTGCCACCTGAGGTGTGGATCGCACAGGCAACTTGTGCATGGTGGTGGTGGCTAAATGTGCTGCCCTAACTTACACGGGCGCTGTCCACTGCTCGCCGTAGGTGTACGGAGGAGGGCCGAGCATAGGGCGGAAGAAGAAGGACATATACACGCCGCAGTGCGCCAGCAACAGTGACGCGGCCATCAAGGCAAGTGATGAGCACGGTCGCACAACATGTGTGCTGCAGTAGTAGATTGGTGCATGGTATATTCATACTTTCGAAGTCCATGTGCAGAGTACATGCTACATAGCTTCTGAAGTGTTTATCATAACCATGTACCGGTACTTCAGTGCGATTGTTGTACACCACAGCTGTGCAAATGCGTGCAATGTGCCGGTGTTGTGTGTGGATTTCGTGGTGCTTTGCAGGGAGGCGTAGTGCAGGCAACCACTTTCATGCGCACGGGGGGGCTGCTTCGGCGGAGAGAGGGCACGGTGGCGCACACTAAACTCCATGAAAGTGCAATGGGTGTTCAATGGGCGCCCATGTTGATGTGTCCGTGCATGTTATCATAGACACACCCTGGGCACTCACTGATTCGCACATGTGTTTTCTCTGATGTTCTACCGTAGTGATGTAACACCGGTAGCTTAAAAAGTTGGCACCCAGTTTGTGAGTAGCTGTCCCCAAATGAATGGCATCCCATGTTGATGTGGACGCGCACACGTCTGTAACAAACGCGCCCTGGGCATGTGCTGCCTAGCAAAATCTAGTTGTATACTTCAAGCATGCTATTATATATATAAATGTGTGTGTTATTATATACATATATATACACACCGATTGTAAGACTTCAAAAAATTGATGGATACGGTACTTCACATGTACTGTGCCTAAACGAATGGTGCACGGTCTGCGGACATCCATGCGTGCCATGGCTTGGACGCTCGGCCCGAGTGACTGCCCTTGTGTGCGTAACACGTCGTTTCACAGCTTCTGGCCCTTGGTGTGTGACATCTTTTGTTATGCGCATCAGCCGCCACAGCAGTGCCACTTCTCCCTCATTTGCCACCGGCTCGCAACAGCTGTCAAGTACTGGTTACGAGCTTGCAAAGCAAAAAATATGTACCTATAAAACACGCCGAGTCCCGTTCAAAGTATTTGACATCAAAAAGGAAACCTCAAGATACATTAAATGAATCAACACATCCTTAAAATAATCTTACCATCTTATGTAACAAAAGCCCAGACGCAGACCTCCACGTACCTCAGTACCGCAGCATCCTCCACAGAAACATGTCTAACGATACATGTACGAATATATGTGGGGTGATGCTCATTTCATGTGTGTCTTCCTTGGCCGGCTCCTGTGTTTCAGATCCAGTCAGCGATGCGGCGCTGCCTGGCCAGGAAGCGCTTCTGGGAGCTCTTCCTGAGGACGCTGGCCGCCGAGGCGCCAGGAGCCAAGGTGACCATTCATTTATCCATCCATCCATTCATTCATTCATTCATTCAACCAATGAATGCATTCATTCATTTCCGCATTCTTCCACCGGGGACGCTGGCCGCCAGGAGCCAAGGTGACCGCCCATTATTCATCCATTCACTTATAAATTACTCCACTCATTCATTTGTTCATCAGTCAGCGTTTGTCTGAGGTAATTTGTTGATTCACTCAGTCATTTGTCCATCCATTCATTCATTTGTACATTGACTCCCCTCGCACGTACCATGGGCATGTGCAAGTGCCGCCACGCGGGCCGAAGCAATGCCTCACGTGCTACTGCCACCACCCAAGTGTGTAGTCGCGGCAACGCCATACGCCTGGCAAACTCACACGTGCCCTGGCGCGCCCGCAAGCACTGCACAACCGGCACCGCAGTCACTCATAATCGAGGTACTTGCAAGTAGATACTGCTGACATTCCTGGTGCAAAGGCTGTTGACCTGCCTGCATTGATGACAGTGTATTGTGTGTGTGGCTTGGTCTTGATATGACATTGGTATGTAACTCATGTGCGCAGAGGGCGCTGCTGGCGTTTGTGGTGCGAAGGCGGTGGACCCTTCTGCAATGACGAAAGTGTGGTGTGTGTGTTGCGTGGTTCTGATATGATATTTGTGTGCAACTCATGTGCGCAGAGGGTGCTGTACGAGCGGGAGAGCAAGCGGCTCAAGGCCGAGGCGGAGGCGCGCATCGAAGCAGCCAGGTGCTTTTTTAAACTCCGCTTAGGGCGCGGAAAGCCCTTTGCACATGGTGTGCTTGTGACCGGAAAAAGCATGACAGACATGCTGTTGCGAGCGAAACAGCTGGCAATGCTCAGCACCGCGTACTCTAAAGAACGCCATTGCGCTGGCATGTTGCCAGGTACATGGCGCACAGCGTGCGGTGTAGGCGGCTGGGTGCCTTGCCAGCAGCGCCTCTGCATGCTGCCAGTGGCCCTGCAATGCACTGTCCGAGCATTGGGGCGGTAGAGTGAGAGCAGAGCGCGCTCACAGTGGAAGGTAGCAATGCCAGGCGGCCACCGTGCCTTTGATGTGGGATGTGGAGCTACAGAGACCTGTCACACACCACATGGTTGCACAACACCGAGTATATTATATGTGACAATAATAATTGTCAGTGCAGACCTCGGTTTGGTGCGGGCTCTGGGGGTGTGTGCCACTCTTTTGCCTCACACCGCAACCAAACCGTAACACCTCCAGCGTTTGGAAATGGGAAGCGGGTGTGCAGGCGTGGACACTTTGCCACCTCGTGACTGGCACGCCCCCTGCACACGCACGGGAGCGCTCACCAGCACCGGCCTTGCGGGTGCAATGTCTGGCATGCGCCAGAGCCGTCTGCAGACTGCACTAACACGCTCCGCCCTGCTCACTGCGCTGTCGACGCTTCTGCACCAGGAAGCAGCGCAGCCGCGTGCGCGTCCGCTCTGCCGCCCAGTACACACAGGTGGGCCTGTAAGTTGTGCCATGTCCACACCTGTCGCATGTGTATCTCGCGAGCAACTGCCTATACCACCCGGAATCTCTTCACTCCCTGCTTGTGTGTGTGTGCTGCGCGGTTGCCAACATCGCCGTGCCTCTGGCGCGACCTGGGCGGCCCATGCAGCCCCCCCACCCTCATGCTGAATTCACGTGTTCACAAATTTACATCCAGCTGCTCAAGCGTACATGAACACCTGCCGAGCTCGCGTGTTCATGATTCCACATTGAGCTGGTCGTGTGTTTATGAAAACTGAGCCGAGCTGGGCGGCTGCCCGCCAACTTCAACCACCCCCAGCCCCACCAACCCCACCTGTGCACCCTCTTCACGGGTTGGCACCACACCCCTGCCAGGGGTGTGCACGCCCCAATAGTAGGCAGCCTGCAGCGCAGCAGTGTGTGTACAAGCAGCGTGGGCATGAGCGTGAGTGATCGTGGATTTGCATGTGGTCATAGAGGAGGGTTCAGGGCGTGCCATCGCGTGCCAAACTCATGTGTTCATAAATTAACGCCGACCTCCTCATCTTTGAGTAACATGTCAGTATGTCAAGGCTGGCATGTCCGCACAAGCGGGAGTGACCGTGACCGTGCGCGCGCGCGGAGGTTGCTTGCTTCTTGCTGCGCAAACACTGGGAAGTGCCGCCACTGTGGCGCACACAGCCTGTGCACCCTACCCCTGTTCGCCATCTGGCTAAGCAATGGGTGAGCAATCGTGGAGCCTTGCTGACGGCATTTCTGGCGTGTCATCTTTGGTGGGTGTGCCTGTGGAACTACAGCGGCGGTGGCGCGAGAAGAAGGGCTACACGTACCAGGACGAGAGGCTCAAGGTGGTGCGGCACATACAGGCAAGTGCGCGTCGCATGCGACTTGTACCGTCTGCTTCAAGTTGAACTTTAAGTTGAGGTATGTACACACACATGTTCACAAGGAGCCACACAGCGTTCGTCCACTGTCAAGTACAAGTCCCTTAGAATGTGCTGTGCTGGGCATTGCCAACTTTTCGCTGCCTGTCTGACCTTCTTCTGGTCACGCGCACCGTGTGCAAAGGGCTTTCCGCACCCTAAGCGGAGTTTAATAAACGTACAAGTTGAAGGACTTGCAGTATGAGGCCTGATAACAGGCTCAAGGTGCTGCGGCACATGCAGGCAGGTGCTGCTGCGCGTGACGTGTGCGCAGCTGCCCCCCCTTCCCACGGCTTCCATTTTTAAGGCGGCGTTATTGCAGTTGAAGTTGTCAGGTGTGTGCATTGGCACTCAGCGCAGCACCAGCAAATGTGTAAACCCGAGCCCCGCGTGACGGACTGTGGCAATGATGCCAGCACACACAGCAGCCGCCAAAACGTCATTCAACTTCAAGTTGCAGTACCTGCAGTTGAAGTTGCGAGGTGCGTGCACCCAGTGCAGCAGCAACGCCACACATGTGACCTTGGCTAAGCGCGACGCACCACGGCAATGACACCAGCACAGACACCGGCACCCAAACCCATCAGAGCTGACAAAGCGGCTCCAACTTGGCTGCCTGCGCTGTGCAATGGCGGCTGCTGCTGACGCCACGGCTGCTGCGGACTTTGGCTGCGCTGTGTTGGTACTGCTGAGCAGGAGGTGTTCCAAAACGCGGACGACAACGCGCTCAGGCAAGCTGCAGGGATGGGGTGCTGCCCCCCCGTGTGCCTCCCATGGACACGTAAACTTGCACATCCCCACCGTTGTACTTTATCACTTCACGTGTGCAATGTTGTGTGCGCCATTGCACAGCATCCATGCACAGTGTCATGCTATACTGCACATGTATGTATACATAAAGGTGAACTAGCCCAGCCTGTGTGGTACGATTGACTAGTATGCCACGGCAGGCGTGCTCGCGCTTCGTTCAGCCGCTGGGCTTGCACAACGCTGTTCCAGCTGGCGGTGGCAGTGGCAGCACACTGACACTCTCACATGTTCCACATGTAGTGGTGGGTCACCGTGTATACAATGCTCACTATACGCCGTATTGCGCAAGTATGTACCTCTGGATTATGGGCGTTGCACAACGTGTCCATAACAACGCATCTGAACACACACCGTATACATCATGTGCCGCTTTTGGGGGGGCATACGATTGCGCTGTATGTCACTTAACATTAGAAACACGTTGCGATAACCGCTTGCCCACCACCATTCATATCCACGGGCGTGCACTGTCGTCACTTGACGTGGGCAGGGAGCAGGACACGGGAACTGGTGGCCATGGCGGCATCGTATGTCGCTTGTTGGTGTAGAGCTACGTTGCGCTTTTCATACCGTATGAGCTATTTCTGAAACTGTGAAAAACGCTGCAGTACGCTGTGGCCCATCACTATTCATACCCATGCGCGTGCACTTTCGTTGTTGTACGCGCAGGGAGGAGAAGACGGGAACTGGCGGTGGCAACATGGTGGTGACGCAGGCGGTGCCAGTGGTGACCATCGAGGGGAAGGAGGAGTATGTGGTGGAGTTCACAAAGGAGACGGGGCTCGTCATAGGTGGGCGATTCACTATATACCGTACCGTGGTAGTTTTATTTATTTGCACTTTGGGGGCGTGCAAGAGCCCATGACATGTATGCCAGCACGCTCACTGGTGGCCATGACACTTGGCAACCACAGGGCAAAGACTGTGTACGAACAAAGAAAGGGCTAGCGGGTGCCAGCAGGCTACCTAGGGCTCGACCTGCCAGGGCAGGTCACCCGCC
>JAULBY010052661.1:0-35599 GCA_032358315.1 Ophiocytium majus
GGGGGGTGAGGGTGAGGGGGTGAGGGTTGTGGGGGGAGGGGGGCAGGTGAGAAGTGAAGGAAAGTGCGGTGCAGGCGAAGCTGTGGAAAGGTGGGAGTGCGTGGAGCCACGTGTACGGCATGCTATGCTTGAAAAGGCGTCTGCGCTGTGGGTTACTTCAACTTCACCTTCAACTCTGGTGAGCAGGCGGTCGCCGGCGACTGGCACATGGCCCTGTGGCGCGCCGACACGCCTGCGGCAACACCTCAGCTTCATTTTCCATTCCAACAGGCAGGCGCTGACCTGCGACTAGCGCGCACTACAATCAGAGGCGCGCCAAAAGCGTCTCTGCAGGAACCTCAACTTCAACCTCAACTTCAACATCAACTTCGATCTCCAGGCGCTCTCACCTGTGACTGGCACATGATGATGGTGTGCGCCGGGGCGGCAGCGGCGGTGGGCGGCGGCGCAGGTGCACTTGTTGCGGCCTCCTCGGCTGCTGAGCACGCTCCATCACCTGCTGAGCAGGTAACATCTTCTGCTGAGCAGCCTGGAGGGCCGTGCTCAGCGGAGCAGCGCACATCCTCCTCCGCTGAGCAGGTCACACCGTCTGCTGAGCAGGCTTCGGCGGGCAGGTTTTGCTCAGCGCAGGAGCACAGACGCATGCCCACCCTGCGCGGCAGCAGCACCAGCGGGGCGCAGCAAGGTTGAGATAAATATCAACGGTGTAAATATGTACTGAGGTATATGTGTGCTCAGATCTAAGGAAAAACATGGCGTTCTCAGCAGCAGCTGCCGAGGTAGGGTGGCTGCGAACGGGGGTGGGCGCACTACAAAAGTACTCCTACTTGAAGTACATTGCGTTCTCTGCATGAACCCCCCTGCGCCTCTGAGCACCACCCTGCGCGCACCATGAACACCTGTGCGTGCGACGCGGCCGTGCAGGCGACACTCAGCTGCACATGCTCTCTCGTCGCCAGTCACAGTGGGGGCGGTCACGCTCACACACTGTGGCAGGCAGCAACGCCGGTACGGCAGCGCGAAAACGTATACGAGCACGCCATATGGCCGTATACGGAGCGTGTATACAGCGTGTATGGCTAATGTTTTGGCGCAGGCACATGTGAGTGACGTCTGGTGCTCAGTGGCCCAGCATTAGTCACTTATTGCACATGTTCTGACGGAAAACCCCCCGCCCATATACGTTTACGTGCAACCCTAAGCGCCGGTCAGCGGCACTGCGTGGCAGCACAGCGGGGGCGGTGCATTGCACGGCGTGCGCAGCGGGGAGGCGTCGACTGCGCTGCTTCATGCCATCGGTGCCAGTCACAGACGGGGGAGCCACCGCCACTGGAGCGGACACCACCGCCGGAGCCAGGTCGAGAGGCGAGCGGGGGCGCCCGAGAGGGCAGGCCGGCCCGCCATGGGACATACCGCCGTCTGGAGTACCCACCTCATAGCACCGAGTGAGGGCGTACTTTCATTAAACTCCGCTTAGGGCGCGGAACGCCCTTTGCACACTGTGCGCGTTACCAGCAAAAGGGACCAGACAGGTAGCAAACACGCTGGCAATGCTCAGCTCTGCCGTACTCCAAGGGAAGCCAGGCATGTTGCCAGAGCACTACTGTAACAGAGTACAGCCCCATGTCCCAGGCGACTGCTCCCACCCCCACCCAGCTCCCGGGGCGTACACAGCGTTTTGTAGGTTGGCGCGGCATGTAACGTGCTGGCGCCTGGCGGCCGCAGCACCCGCAGCGCGTCTCGCAGCGCCCGCCACACCTTCGCTGCGAACACTGCGGCAGTGCACTCGCGATTCAGTGCCGGGTAGTGCCACCCCGCTGGCACCACCCCGCACTAAAGCGAGACCCGCGCTAAATCAAATGTGGCGTTGTGCATCGTTTATGTAGGGTCGCGTTGTCTGTGACAGGCCTTCGGACCCCGCACTAAACCGCATACCGCAAAGCGAACTGAGGCGCGAGTGCAGCGTAGGTACATTTCTTCACTTGGCGCGTTTTTGAGGGCAAGGGCGCGCTGCGGCGGACTCACCCCGTGGTGTAGGTGCGCCCCGGCTCCAGGGCGCCCGACTGCGCATCCACGCAGCCCGCGCCGACGTTCGAAACGCGCGCGGCGCTGCCATCCCACGTGACCAGGGTGCACCACGTCGCGGACGGCTGCCCGCGCTGCTGCTCGCCCTGCGCCTGCTGCCGCTGCTGCCGCAGCAGCTGCAGCTGGCATGCAAGGTGCACGAGGGCGGTTCGGAAGGCCGGCGAGCGGGCGCCGCCGACGGTGCTGCTGCTGGCGGTGCTGCAGAGAATGAACAGGCAGGCGGCCTGGAAAGCGGCGACGCGCAGTGCCTCGCAGGGGGGCACGCCGTGCCACTGGCAGACTACCAGGCGGCCGGTAGTCGAGGAGGCGCACACTAGAGGTGCGGGCCCCGCCGCTGTCACGCAGGCGATGGGCGGGGTGTCAGGACAGGGCAGCGCAGCGCAGCGGCGGCCGCAGCACAAAACCAAAATTTGGTCATCAGTGAGTGTCATCAGCAGCAGTCAGCGAGGTTTTGTTTCACAAACGACAGAACTCTGCCAGCTGGTGCACCGGCGGTGTGCCCGACGGCAGCTCATCAGTTATGGTTACACCATGATGATGATGATTAGTAACGCGTACATGAAGGACGCCCATCGTGGTGGCTGCGCGTCACCGCCGCGCGATGATGATCGCTGAAGCGCTGGCACTGTGGCGAAACGGTGGTATGGCAACAGCTGCCGAAAATTTAACCCCACAGTTAGTGTTGCTTGGAGGTAGGCTTTGGCAGTAGGGCACTCAAAGGGCTGCCGGCCCTGCTGCTGCCAGCACCAGTCGCTAGATCAATTGGTGGTGGCGTGGCGGCTATTTGGACGCAGGCGCAGCGTAAAAAACCCGCACACAGCAGTGCACGCAGTTGTGCGGCTGTCCGGCGAAGTGGCAGCCACGGCCGCCGCTGCGCCCGCGGCGTTGGCAGCCGCTGATACCGGCTCCGGCGCGGCTCGGCGCACGCTCGGCGTCACCGTCGTCGCCGTCGCCGTCGCGCGCGCAATACAATTCTGTGCTCAGGCTAAGCAATACAGCAGCGTTTTTTATAGCAGCGTCCAAAGGCGCGCGCTGTGCACGGGCGCGTGCAGCACAGCAGATCAAGCGTGGCTCTGCCTGGTACCTTGAAGGCTAGTGTAGAACAGCACCCGCTCCGCGCCCTCTCCCCCCTGCAACAGCCTGACGAGGGGTGGCGGCGCGAGATGCAGGCGCACCGCAACCCTTGGCGCAGCTGGTGCGGCTGCTGCCAACTCTCCATCCCGGCAGCAGCACCTGGTCGAGCAGCAGCTGCTGCTGCAACCGCCCACAGTAATCGAGCAGCTCACATCGCCTGCTGCCGCGGTGGCCGCCATCATGTTGCTTGCCGCCAGCGCGGGCACGGCAGGCACCACGGGCAATTGTGACTTGCTGTGTGACTTGCTGCCGGTTGGCCACTGACCGCTAATACACGTTGACAAAGAAAAAAGGTGAAGAAAAGAACGAACTCAAAAATGTGCGACCGTCCAACCGGTCAGCTCCGGTCGGTTTTTGTTTCAGCCAGCGCGCGCGCCGGCAGCGGCAGCAGTGGCAGCCGTCGGTCCTCGGCGGCACCGGGAGGGGGGAGCCTGCGCGTGCCTGCAGGCTTTGCTCTGCTGCAGCGCTGAGTGCTTGCGCCGACTGCCGTTGCCGCAAAACCGCCGTGCTCTGGTTGCCTTGCCTCTTGGTCTACTAGTAGTAGTTAGTTTCACTTTAGCACGTTGAAGTACTACTCGTACAAAAGCCTATGAGATGAGATGGCGGCTCTCCTGGCGACGAGCTGCCGCCCCGCAGGCAGGGGGGCGAGGAGCTGCTTCCCCCTTCGCCTCCTCCTTTGGTTCCTCCCCCCCCTCCTCCACTATGCCTGCACCCACTAGCAGGACAACAACGCCAAAAGCGGAAGGGGCCTCCGGAGTGTGGAGCTCAGCTGCCTGTACATCGGGCCTGGCAGGGGAGTGCGGCGGCAGGGGACAGCGGCACCAGTGGCCACGATCTGTGGCAGACGGGTTGGGTGGCGCCTGTTGTAAAGTGACATCCGCGAGGCCGCCTGCCAGAGGCAGAGCCATGGCCACAGCAGCAGCGGCTTGCACAGCAAGCAAGCTACCAACAACTGTATCGCAGGAAGTGAGAGTTTCATTAGGTGCCAGGGAACAGCAGTGGTAGTTAGGTGGCACATACACCCGAGTCGAATATGACGCACTGCTACAAGTACATGAGCATAGTAAAAGTGCCTGCCAATATTCCAACAGTGACAACTTGTAATTTGCCCTGGGACATGGGGTTGCAATCCGTCCGAGTGGTGCTCTGGCAACATGCCAGGCTTTTCTTTCAGTACGCGCTGAGCATTGCCAGCTTGTTCGCTCGCAACAGCATGTCTGATCATGCTTTTTCTGGTCACACGCACGCCATGTGCAAAGGGCTTCTTGCGCCCTCTGTGGAGTTTAATAAAAGTACTTCAAAACGGTAGCACCTGTGCCAGGCGAAAGCCCCACTGAATAGCAGGCACATGTAACTACTTGGAGTTTTCAGGGTAATTTCCCGTCGTACTAAAACAGCAGCCTTAAAACGGCAAAAGGAGCAGCGGGTGGCATATCAGTGAAGCAACAACTTGTACTTCAAGTATGTAGCACCTGTGAGAGATGCAAGCCCCGCCGAACAGCAGGTCCATGCAACTACTAGTAGTAGTACTAATGGCTTGCTTCTCAGGTTAATTTCCAGTCTACTACAACAGCAGCCTTGAAACAGCAAAATGAGCAGCGGGTGGCATGTCAGTGCAGTGACAACGTGTACTTCACGTAGGTGGCATCTGCGAGAGATGCAAGCCCCACTGAGTAGCAGGTCAGTGGAGCTACTTGCTGGGTGCAGGCAGGGTAATTTCCACCAGCGGCATTGAAAGGAAACCAAGAAATGCGCCGGCTGAAGTGCATTCTGCTTGTTTGGTATTAGGCGAAGGGCGCCCTACGTGTCGTGACATGTCCCGAAAGCGCTGGTGGTGGTCCTGCGCCTCGGATCCTGCGCGCCAGAACACCTAAAACAGCCCTGCGGCAGGACTCCTGCGACGGCGAGTGCCATGTGCGCGTGTACTTGTAAACTAGGTAGTACAGATTCTCACCTCGAGCTCCTGCAGCGTGGATAGCCTTTTCAGCAGCGGTGCGTGGTGCTGGCCGGGCAGCATCTCCAGCTGCTGCACGTGCAGCTTGTGAATCATTATCTGCCGCCGCCGCTGCTTGCGCCGTAAGGACGCGTGAACCACCACCAGCTGGCCAACCGAGAACACGCTGCCAGCGGAGTTGCTGCTGGTGACCAAGGCCTTGCTCGCTGGCGACGCCGGCTGCTGGAGGCGGCCCCACTCTCCTGCTGCTCCTGCTCCCTCCGCTGTTTCCATGTCCGTGGGTGGGTGTGGCTGCTGTGGATTTGCCTTGCTGCCCTCTGAGCCGCTGCTGTAGTGTGATGTGTGTGACTGCACGCGCACCTGGCCTTGAGAGACCCCACAGAGGGGGTTGAGGTCAGCCCGTTTCCGGGGGTGCCTGTAATCTTCCTTCAACTGGGGAATGGTCCTCGAGGGGGGGATTTCCGGGGGAACACGCCTTCCCCCCCCCCCCCCCCCCCCCCCCCTTCCACCTTTTCCCCTTCCCCCCCAAAATCGATCTTCGGCATGCCGCGGCAGTGCTGCAGTGCTCTCTCACCAAGATGGGGGGCAAACAGGAGGAAACCAGGGGTGCCACAGGCTGACTCTGCGCGTGATTCTCATTGTGAAGTCCAAGGACTTGTCCTTCGAGTTTCTTATCAAGTGAGGAACGTCTTGCCAACTGTTACATGGCACTGCTACAGTGGTACAGCATCATGCATGCTCAGCAGTAGCTAGCGCACCACCTGACACATGGTGAGGCTGCTGCACACCAGGGCGCTCAAGCGCTGCAATTCAGCACGCCATCGCCAACAGAGGTCGCCAAACCTTTTCCAGATACTGCTATCAGCAGGCGTCACAGCAGGCGCCAGCCAGCATGACGCAGTCTCTCCGCAGCTGCAACCACACCAATCAACCAGAGCAAACGGTGCATAATTACATAACACACATGCACAGCGCCATATCCTGCTAATGTGGAAGGATTGCCATTGCTGCTCCTGCTGCCTCGCTGAATATGGTGTGCCATGGGGCGGCCGTGCCTGCCTGTGCTGAGCTCACGAGGCGGAACGGGTTGGGGGGCTGCGCCCTACATATGCACACTCATCGAATTGCACCCTCTGCCGCTGTTACTCACAGCAACAACAGCTGCTGTGCGGTGCCGCTGCTACTGCTGTCGGCGTTGGGCCATGTGCCAGTGTGCTAAGCTTGTGGGAAAGGGTGGCAGACTTTGCCAGGCTGAAACAGCAAGAACTACAAAATTCACTGCTCATAACACGTACGCAAGGAGTGGGAAAGCGGCACTACGCGCCGTACCCGGCTTGCAGGCGCGCGCCGTACCCGGCTTGCAGGCGCAAACGACGCTGCTGTGGTGCAGAGTGCTAAGGTGCTGTAACTACTACTTCAAGTACAACTTGAAATTGTGGGAGCGGAAGACGATAAAATGGTCACGAGGCGAAAATGGGAAGGAGGAGTGGCGCCTGAAACTACACACTTGCGCCACGGTGTCCTGTGCTGCTGGCCAGTCGACGCCATCAGGTGCTCAGCAGCTGGCCCCGCCATCACACCCTGTAGGGCGTTCGCCCACACGAAAAAGCTCCACAAATGTGTGGGTCCGGCGCTGGGACGTAATTTTGGATGTCTGCATGAGGATGTGACGAACAGCGCAGCGGGGGGGGGGGGTAAACACAGGGCACGTGGTTGACGGATGTGCTGGCATGCAAGTACATTGTAAACTCCGATCATGGCGCGGGAAGCACTTTGTACATCGTGTGCGTGCGACCAGAAAAAACAATGATCAGACATGCTGTTGCCAGCGAACAAGCCGGCAATGCTCGGCACTGCGTACTATGAAGAAAGCCTGGCATGTTGCCAGAGCACTACTCTAACTGATTACAACCTCATGTCCCAGGGGACCATGCAAGTACACGTATGTAAGCGCGGCAACCCCGTGTGTGTGCGCAGTGGCATGAGAGGCCGTAGAATGCAGTGCGGCGGCGCTTGCCAAGCAGTACATGTCAGGAAATTGAATTTTTTGTGCGTGCTGTGCCGCCGCTCAACTTCATGCATGCAAGTGTTAAAGCAGCAGCACAGGCCGCTCTAGTCCGTGCACGCAATGCTAACAGACGTGGCCCAAGAGCGGAGACATGCGGGTGGCGTTGATGATGCGCAACACCTGCATACGTCAAAGTATATGCACGCCTGCTTGTGGTTGCTCGCACAAGCTTGCCATGCGCATCTGACAGCACCATCATGTACGCTCAAGTGCACCGTGATCGCACCTGCTCCGAGGAACTCGCATGCTGTCAGCTGCCGCCGGCTGCCGGCTGTGACACTTCAAAGTTGAAGTTAAGGCTTGGCGTTCTGCCCGCCGCCCTGCTTGTTGCCATTGTTGCCAGATCCCTTCTTCTGCTTCTTCTTTTTGCCGCCGTCGCCGCCATCAGTCGCACCACCGCCTTTGGGGGTCTGCTGCTGCTTCTGTTTCTTGCCGCCGTCGCCGCCGTTCGCCGTGCCGCCGCCTTTGGAAGCGGCAGCACTGTCCTTGTTGTCTCCACCACCGGTACCATCAGCACCACCCTGCTGCTTGCCACCGCCATTTTTGCCACTACCGGTTTTCCCGCCGGTGGTCGCAACGGCGCCACCCTGCTGCTTGCCACCGCCGCCCGCACCGTTGTTGTCACCGGTCATGACACCACCGCCACCCTGGGCGGTGCCGGCGTCAGCTGCGCCGGCGGTGTCGCCACCGCCACCCTGTGTGGTGCCAGCGTCAGCTGTGCCGGTTGGCGTGGCGTTGTCGTCGGCTGCCTTGCCGCACAAGGCCTGTGGCGCACAGACAGGAGTGGCATGCAACAGCGTCACTTAGAACTTTTGTGCACACAGCTGTTCAAGCGCAAAACTGTGCATGTACTCCAAGTAAATACTCACAAGCAAATACTTCAGAAGTTCAACAGTATGCTCGCAGCGACAGTGTACGTCAACAGGGGCTCACACAGCTGTTCCAGTGAGTAAGTGTGCATGTGCTCGAAGCAAATACTTGGGTGCTTGCAGCGACGTGTAGCTCATGCTCGAGCTCACCCGTTTCCCAGCAAGTACACAGGTGCACACACAGCAAGAACGGTGCTGCTGAGCACTGGTACCAGTGGGCAAGAACGTGCTGCTGAGCCTTGCTACCAGTGGGCAAGAACGTGCTGCTGAGCACTGCTACCAGTGGCAGTGGCTGCCGCTGAGCATAGTAGGTGCTTCACACTCACCTGGGCCTGGGGGTCCGTGGCGTCTGCGATGGTGACGCTGTCCAACGCCAGCGGCTGTGTGAGCGAACACACCTGCGAGTTGAAGTTGAAGTGGGACATATTGAAGGTGAAGTTTGTCATATTGAAGTTGAAGCAGGGCGCGCCAGAGTAAGCTGCACCGCCCGCAAAGGAATACACTGGCTAGCCATGCACCCACAAGACACAAGTGTCTATGTAAAAAAGGGTGGCCAAAGATAGAGACTGCATGTGGATGTGATCAGCGTGCAGCTCACCTGTACGCAGATGTCGCCCGCAGGCAGCTCCACAGCTGTGCCACACACGTTCTTGAAGTTAAAGGGCTGTGTGAGAGCATCAGTGGCAGCAGCACCAGCAAGAGCAGCGGCAGCAGTGACAGCCAATCAGCAAAGCCGTGAGGTGTTGCCACACATGCGTGAGGTTGCCACCACCTAGTGCAGTGGTTGCTGGTGGTTGATGAGTGGCCGCATGCTAGGGAGGCAGCAAACCACCAAGACATTGGTGCCACTCACTACCTGGAAGACAGAGTCACCTTTCCTTGTACACATCGCGATTTTTCCAGTCATGCACGTGCTATGTGCAGAGGGCTTTCCACGCCCTAAGCGCAGTTTTTGTTAAATCACACGCATGGGTTCAGGCTATTTTCATTCGGCACAGGGCTTTCCACGCCCTAAGCGGGGTTTGTACAAAAGAACACACATGGGTTCAGGCTGCTTTCATTTGGCACGCTCCTCACCTGGTTGCTCTTGGCACCACTGAAGGTCTGGTCCAAGGCGATGACTGCCAGCTGCTCCTCAACTGGCTCGCATGCATAGGGAGCGCTGCGCTCCACACACGTGCCCCTGCCCACCATCACCCGCATGTGGTGCGCATTCTTCTCCACACTGGAGTACGTTGTGGTGTCACGCAAAAGGTGTAAGCCAGATGCGAGGAGAAGGGCAGCAGGGTGCAATGTCAGCAGCTGCGCTGCAGGTGTGGTGCCAGGGAGGTGCAACGCATGAACAAAACAACAAACCAATGGCTGTTTATAAAAACGCCATCCTGAGCTGCTGGCATGTGTGGGTAGTAGTCTTGTGACCACAGCAAAGGTATGCTTGTGCTGCAAAGCGCGGCAGTAGTGCTGTCACTGGTGCTGCAAAGCGCGGCTGCAGTACTGTAGCAGCACTGCAGCAGCCGCATCGCATCCGCTGAGCACTCACTTGTCAGATGACATGCTGATGCTGAGCACGTGCTGGCCCGCCTTCTCCACAGTAGCAGAGTACGACAAAAAGTCTCCATTGCCCATGCGAGTGACTGCCTCGCCGCCGATGCACACGTCGCACGGAACAGACCGGACGTCTGGCGCGTCCTCGCGCTTGCCGTTGGCGGCACCATCCTTGACAAATGAGTAGGTCGCAATCTGCGCAGGCAGGGCGGTCCGTGGCAGTTACAAAACGGTTATGGAACAGTTACAAAACAGTTACGGAACCATAACACGACCTACTGCTGTGGCCAGCTGCAGTGGGGGGTGCCCCCCCGGCAAACATTGCACAGCCACACATGTGCATAAGTCGCAGCGCTGGTGAATGTTGTGGGCGACGTGTAGCTCGAGGGTGCAGGAGCAGCATGGAGCCGCAGCTGGTGAGGTGGTTAGGGGCAGAGGCACTTACGTTGGAGATGATGGCGTTAGCGCCGTTGTTCGCGTTGATGCCCACGTCGAAGTCCATGGCCGCAAACGTGCCGGGCACAGGGGCCTGCAGGCGCCGGCACCGCAGACATGTGTACCACATTATAGACAGTATTACTACTTGTAGTACATAAGCAATGTATAACACATTCAAACTCGGCTTGATCAAAGTCCGGTAGCAGTGCCAGTCAGAAGCCATGTGCGTGACGGCAGGCGCCGCAGTGTGCGCGAGGCGTACATGCCACAGTCCACAAGACGACATCAAGCAACGCACCGTACAAGGCATCTACAGACCGATCATGGCTTCTGTAGTGCGAGTTGATGTTACCACAGCCAGCGAATTTGAACTACTCAGGTGCGAAACCTTGTGGTAGGTTCAAATATATACTTCGGAAGTACAGTGGGGGGGGCAGGTTACTGTGAGAGCCACCCAAGTAAGCACTTGCTGCAGCTGACAGCGCAAAAGGAGGCGGCAATAAGCCAGTAGGGAGGCACCCATTGAATCATGCAAGTGTTAGCCCCGGGCAGCTGCTTCGGAACAAGGCGGCAACAGAGGAGAGGGCTGCAGGCCAACCTTGTACTCACCGGCTGCCCATCATTGGACGGCCCCGCGAGCAGCATGCCGTCGCCCAGCTGGGGCTGGAGCTCCATGGCGAAGCTGTCGATGTTGAAAATGCGGACCGCGCACAGTTTGGCGCATGCCACGCCCTTGTAGAGCGTGATTGCCTGCTGCGACGTGAATGTGTCATACACGAAGTAGCTGTCCGTGCCCTGCAGCATTCGTAAAAGTAGTGAGACAGGGGGGGGTGCGGGAGGGGGGGTTAGTTGACAGTCAGTGTCATGCTGCATCGGCAGTGCTGAAGAGCAGCAGGGGAAGCATGTGAGGGTGTGGCCCGCATGCGGCTGTCTGCTCACCAGTTCAAAAAAAATAGCGCTAGCAGCACTGCCGACAGCTGGTGGAGACATCCAAGTTGCTGCCTCGAAAAAAGCATAAGCTGTGCTCAGCAGCAGCAACAACTTCACAAAGACCACCAGACAGGTGGGTCCCTTACCGCGGATGTGATGGCTGCTCCGTTGGCACACTTGGGGTCCACCTCAAAGCACGGCCCCTGCAGCACTGACACGTACCCAAACACTGCCTCATTGCCGGCGACAGGCCCGGCCGCCTCCGCAGCGCCAGCGGCAGTGGCCATGGTTACCGATGGCACGTACACGCCCGTCTCGGTCACCTGCAGGTGTCGTAGTGGCCGTATGTGGGAGCGACAGACGGCACAGCGGCGGCGAGTTGGGGGTCAGCTGCAGTGCTTAGCAGCGGTGTTTGGTGTGTGCGTGGGGGAGCGGCCGCCAGAGTAACGTAAGTGGCAGAAATGATGTTGGCAGTATTAGCAGTGGTGTACGAGCGTTGCGGTGAGTGCGGCCCCCTGTGCTCAGCATACAATAGCACTGCATTTTGGCGGGCCATGTGGCTGGCAGTTGCTTGGCTTCTCACCAGCTGCAACATGTTTTACTACTTGCGGGTTCACGCTCGCGCAGACCGGCAGCGGACAGGCCAACCCACCTCCACCGTGTACTTGAGCCACTCGCCGGGGACCACAAAATTGACATCGTAGTTGTCCCCACCATCCTCCCGAGGGTCACACACGTCGCAGGGCTCCGTGTCCACCTGCTCGAAGGGGCGGTACAGAGCCTCCCCCTGGTTTAGGGGGGTGGTGTCCAGGTATGCAACGCCAGGCCCCCCCATGTCGAAGTCCTCTGCCTGAATCACGCCTGGGATTTGCCCGGCAGTCGGTACCGCCTGGGGGGGACATGCGCGTTGCAGGGAGGGGAGGGGAGGGGGTACTGTGAGGGGAGGTGGTTGGGGTGGTGGTGCAGGAGTGGGGCGGGTGTCTGCTTCGTGATGGGGGAGGAGGGGGGGGGGGCAAAAAGGGGGCAAAAATCTTAACTAACTACTTCAGTTCAGAAGTAGTAGGGGAAGTGGGGGGCAGCATGTCACATGCAACTGGCTGCTGAGCACTACCTGCTGCTGAGCACATGCAGGCGCTGCTGCTGAGCAAGCAGTCCCCAACAAAACCGCAAACGCTGCCACTCCTGAGCAACCCTTTCCGTTTATGAGCATGCGCGTGCTTGAGCACAGCGCACCGAAGGACAGGTGCCCCCCCTCAGGAACGCTGCCTCGGACCAGGCGTCGTGCCCTTCTCCGTTAAAGGCGATTATCGCGGCCACGCCAGCGTCGCTGTTATCAAAGGAAGGCAGTAGTTGTCGGTGGAGGCAGGTTGACGGGACTTTGTTAAACAGCGTGGAGACATATGTACGGATAAGACAGTCTCACTGCCACAGGATTTGGGCATAAATGTCAATGGCAAGACCGGGTCCCACTGCTCAAACTGTTGCAGCACTATGTTTTCATATCATGTGTGGTCCCTACGGTACACACATTGCAAGCTGAGAAGAGGAGCTTGCTGGGACAAGCGGCTTGAGCCATGTCATCACTGGCTGACTTTACCCTGATGTCGGTGCATTGCGCGGTCAGCAGACTACCAGTTGCAACTGTGCTGCGGGTGCATTGGAATCGAATATGCTGCACCCAGCCGCAATTGCACCGCTTTGCACTGGTGACGGGGCCCAAACTCAAGTGTATGCTGCTGGTGCCGCACAGTGGGGCATAGGGACAGGCTGCCAGTGGATAGTTCGCGACCTGTGGGCGTAAACGTGACAGTGTATCATCGCCACGCCACCAAAGCGGTCCACGCGGAAGCGTGCCGACACTGTGTCGGGATGGGAGATGGTGTCGTACCAGTCGCCGGGCTGGAACTGTGGGGAGAAGGAAGGGGGGGGGGGGGGGGGGGGGGGGAGACAGAGGCGAAGGGGCTTGTGTTAAGATACGCCAAGTGCGTGTGCTAGTGTACACCCACTATGATGTAGTATGATCATACAGCTTACGCATGTAGCACTCACGACAGCAGTACACTGCACGTCACATGAGATGAAAAAAGTAAAAACTCACCCAGCCCGGGACGTCATCGTACTGCTTGATGTCTGGGGTGACGAGCTGCATGTGGTTGACGTGCATGTGCGCGGCATGCTCCTGCGTGTTGATGAAGTTCCACTCGTTCACACTGCCCACGTCCACCGTGAAGAGCGGCGCCATGTTTTCTGCGCACATGAGATCCATACAAAACGGCCAGTAATAAAAGGCCATGGGGGGCAGGGGGTATGGTGAGTAAATGCATACTACTGAAGTATGATGCACATGAGAAAGCGTCGCCATGGTAGCTGCGCACATAGTATCCATAAGCAAGGGAAATTGTAGCGAAAACTGTAGAGGTATACACTAATACTGCCACTACTACTAGTATGGAAGACCATGAAACATTGTCGGTGATGCGGTCTGGTCCTCCGAGCCGGCACGCACAAGTATGCTTCGTATGTGCATCTAACCATCTATACACAAACACGAATTCTTGAGGTATGCTTCAAGTAGAAGGCACTTCTTCAGTGACTGTGAGACCCACCTGGCAGCAGCACCTCGTTGACCGCCCCCCGCAGCTGTATGTCAAACGACTTCGCGGGCTCAATATTCCTCAGGTCCGTGAGGTAGTACGGGCGGCAGGGCACCCATGCCGGCAGCACCCCCCCCGCCCCCGCCCCCGCCCCCTTCAGCTTCTGCACATTGATGGTGCCGACAGCCTGCCACTGGTTGTCGACTCCCAGAGGTGACAGCTCCATGGAAACAGCGGTGCCGCCGGAGTCGCAGCGCAGAGCGACGTCCAGGCGCGTTGAGATGGTGAACAGCAGGAGGCCGGCGTCGAGCATGCGCGGCACGCTGGGGGGGTGCTCAGCAGCAAGGGAGTGGCAACAGGGCAGCAGAGGTGGCACATAGAGCGGTGGCGGCGGTGGCAACGGTGGCAGCGGCGGCGGTGGTGGTGGCGGCGGTGGCGGTGGTGGTGGCGGCGGCGGCGGTGGTGGCAGCGGCGGCGGCGGCAGCGGCGCCGGTGGCAGCAGCGACAGCGGCGGCGGCGGCGGCGGCAATGTCAGCAGGTGTAAGGGAGAGAGTACAGTCAAAGTGTGCTGGCATGTGCTGCGGGTGTTGAAGGGGTGCTACCCCTTGTCGCCGCACAGAGATTGGATGCGCGTGTGCACAACTGCTGCTGCACAACACGTGGTTTGAACAAGTCTTCGCACACTACGGGTGCCAGTATTCCAGAAGTATGTTCTTTAAAATGCTTCAGTAGAAGGATATAAATACTACTAGTAGTATACTTTGAAACATATAATACCTGTTGAGGTAGACGCCGTCAATGGCAAGCAGGGCCAGTTGGCAGTCCGCGGGCGTGTTGCCAGTCGTAAAGCGCATCTTGGCATTCACCTGTGACGACACCCGCACAGCCAGCACCAGCAACGAGTTAGCAAACACCTTCTGCAGCTGGGTCTTGGGAAGCACACAGCTGCTGAGCGCATGCTGCTGGCAGAGCTGCTGCTGGCCAAGCTGCTGCTGAGCACAGTCACGGCATCATGTAGACCAGATGCGGAAGCGTTTTGGGACGCTGAGCACCATTGCTATCGCTGAGCACTGCGGTGCTGCCGTGGCTGGTTGCTGAGCACTGTTGCATCTGCAGGAGCTGCTGAGCACTGCTGCGCCTGCTGGGCGGTGCATGCGGCTGCTGAGCACGGCAGAGGGCCCACCCACCATGCTGGCGTGGTGCAGCATGCGCAGACGCGTCCACTCCCCCTGGTTCACATCCATAGCAAAATCGTCGCAGCCGTTCACGAGGTAGTGGGTGGTGACGTCGTCGGGGGCGCCGACCAGGTCCGCTGTGTAGATGGGGTCCTGTCAACACAGCGTGGGCCACACATACGCAATGATCAGAAGTATATGTGACCACATGAAGGCAGGAGTTCAGTGCCTAATAAGTACACGGTGGTGTGTGAGGCACTGTAGCCAGGTGTGCTGTGCAGACATCTAGATGGGGCCCAGTCTACGCCGCAAATGGTGCACGCCATCGACCACATTACCACCATGCTTGGGAAGTAGTACTCTGACTGTATTGTTTACCAGGTGACACAGCCAGATCCGCCAAATCACATGCTTCTTCTAGTACTGTAGGTGTTGGGAAGAATGGAAGGGTGGGAGCCAGCCGATTGTGGGGGTACCCACATGAATGCTATCTTTTAGAGAAAAAAAACTAGGAACAGCTTGGCATTGGCTGTTGTGCCCACAGAGAGCCCTTGCCCAGCAGCAATGCTTGTGTGCGCGTCTGTGAGCATCGACACGGCCACTGTAGCACCGCCAGGTGGACAACTGTCACTTTTGCCCCTTCCTGCTGCTGGTGCTCAGAATGGGCCGTTGAGCCTACTGCATGCGCCTGACGAGTGCACTCACGACAGCATGGTGGCAGTGGGGTGGAATGGCAGACCAAACAGGGTAATGTAGGGTGCCATTGTTAAACTAGGGTGACGGGTTTTGATCTCACCAGGCTGGCCTTGGCGACGGCGGTGGTGGCCTCCGGATCCAGGAGCATCATGTGGATAAAGGCCTGCAGTGCGCAGTGTGGTGGCAGTGGCAGATGTGAGACATACATGTACACAACTTGAATCTGCTCCACACCACAGATGTCACGAATGATGCTGCTAGCCAGCAAAGCTGTTGCACTTCGCTGCCGGCCAAGTAGCATTCAACAAGTGCAACTCAGCACTGGCGCTAACACGAGGCATGGTGTTCACAAATCTCCAGCATGGGCACCTACAGGTCTGGGTGGGCACCCCATGTCAAGCATTATATATTGACAGCTGCTGCAGATACTAGGAGTCATGTGCGCGTATCGGCAGACTCACTCACCTGAGGCATTTTCTTGTAAACCGCCGGCATGTCGCCCTCAGAGTAGGGGTTGTCCTCCATGACGAGCAGGCCTGCAGCACCCGCGCCTGCCTGCAACGTCAGCAGCAGATACGGCGCGTGGCACACACAGAGTGTGAGCGATCTGCTGCCTGGCGCACCGCGCGCATTAAGACGGTGCCACAAACACACACGCGCATCGGATGTGCGCCCTGTGCAGCTCACCTGTAAGGTAGTACTTCCGTGCCCATGAGGATGAAACCAATGCAGGCCACCTGCCAACATCAACATTCAAGTTGTGTGTCAGTCATAGAGACATGAGTGCATGTGCCATGCACCATTGCATGTTAAGACATGGGCTACAGCGGCTTGACGTCGAAGTGCGCTATGCTATGCTACGGAGTGGGTGTAAGGGGGAGCTTCCACCAGGTGCATGGCAGGTGCCACAAGCAAGCTGGTGCCCGACAGGCACACCGACACTATGTGGCAGGCACAGGCAGCGCACTTTTGCACCAGCACATGTGCATGTATGTGCTTGTGTGAGGCTACCGTGTCCACCTACTACCGCCGCCGCCGCCGCTGCCGCTGCTGCTGCTGCTGAGCACTGCTGCCAAGCTCTGCTGAGCACAAACTGCTGAGCCCATCTGCTGAGCACTCACTGCTGTGGTTGCACGGAATGGTCATCGAATCACCGCTATCAGAGCTGTTGCAGTTTGCAACTGCGCACAACCACCAGGGCACACATGCCTGACAGCGGGTGCATCGCTGCCGTGCAGCCTGCTTCCACCGCCGCCGTCGCCGCCGCTGCTGCTGCTGCTGAGCACTGCTGCCAAGCTGTGCTGAGCACAGACTGCTGAGCACAGCTGCTGTGCACTCACCGGTGTGGTCGCATGGAATCTTGTACACGTACTCATGCTCCTCCCCCGGCTGAATAACCACCGTCATGTCGTCGCCGTCCGCACCCGCGCTGACGTGCAGACCGTGCGTGTGCATGTTTGTGATCAGGGGCTCGCGGTAGTTGTTGAAGGGGGCCTCTTTGAGGGGCATGGGGTACCCCTGCATGTGGTTGCTCAGCGTGAGGTGGTACTCTCCGCACGCCTGCTCAACAGGACCAGGGTGCTCAGCAGCAGGGGGGTAGACACGGGTGCTGCAGACGTGAGCTGCAGAGTGTGTGTGGCACACGCCTGAGTGATGTCGAGTGTGGGTTTTGGGGGGAGGGGGGCTGTGGAGGCCTAGCCCCCAGCTGCGGTGAGAGCGCATGCCACAGGGAGGCAGCGCAGCGCGCACTGTGGTGCACATGGCGGTCATGGTGGCGAAAAGTAAGGTGCAGGTATGGGTCAGGTCACACGTGTAAATATACTTATTGGGTTGTACTACCTGAAGCACCAGGCAGATGTCTGAGCACGCCACAGCTTGTGCGAACTGCCCCTTAGGTACAGTGCCTGTGTGCACGTGGCACACGCAGCGTCAACTCAGGTACACACCATCGTTGTGGTGTAGCTCCTGGCCATGTCCTGAGTATGCAAGAGGTTGTGCAAGTCCCTAGTACCAACCAGGTAGTTGTGTTGCGAGTATGTTGAGTACTACCCAGGTACGTGGGTAGAGCACTTGCCTGCATGCGTATGAGCGGGCCCGGTATCATGTCGTTGTAGGTGCGCGTCTGGAAGGTGCCGTGCTTGTTGGTGTACGTGCTCACGCGCAGTTGCAGCTGCTCAGCGCAAGAGTGCAGCGGACAACAGGGCGGGGCAGAAACAGGTCAGCATGTGCGTGCCCGCATGTAGATTATCTATGACAGCCTACCGGTAGTGTAGGCAGCAGCCGCAGCAGCAGGCACCAGCAGTGCTGGACACAGGTTCGCACATCTGGCACGGCACACAGCAGACTGCTGCTCAGCAGAAGGCTGCGCTGCTGAGTTGTAGATGCCTCTGTGTTGGGCTGCACACGTGGTGACCGCAGCTACATAAACACACACCCTGTCCGCCTGAGCCACTCCAGCTCGTACAAGGCCCCAGGTACAGGGATGCCCCATGCTAACTTGCACAGGTACTGCTGAGCACCACTGCCTATACAGTGCTCAGCAGCACATGGCACCCCTCGCTTCTACAAAGCATCCCGTGGCACCCACCTCCACCGCCTGCATAACCTCTTCCCCGCGCCCACACCAGCTCTGCTGACCACCGCTGTCACGGCTCAGCAGCAGCAGGTGCAAACTACTTCGAAGTACCTGGTATGACTGTGGCTGAACAGCCACTCCTCACCCTCTACGTGCTGCCAAGCACTGCTGGACTTGAATGCTCAGCAGCAGGTACACGCACACCAGCTCCGCTCAGCACCGCTGCAAACACTGTGCTCAGCAGCACGGGTGCCACTTCTGCTCAGCAGCCAACCACTCACCTCTGCGGACTTGATGCCCCCCTCCCCCTCCACCCACTGCAGCTCTGGCATGTCATAGGGGTCCAGACACGTCTGTGCCTCTTGCACAGGCTCCGCTGGCATGGTAGGAGGCAGCAGCACTGGCGCCGCTTGCAGCGCACCCGCATTCGCCGCCCCGTAAATGCGAAAAACGCGCTGGTTCTGGAAGTCCGTGGCGTACAGGTACCCAGTGGCGGGGTCCTGGCGACAACAACAACAATATAAATGATGTACACATATGAGGTTTGTTTCAATATTTATACTACGTAGTACTACTTCCTACCGTAGTATGTACAATCATGGGAGATTCTGTTCGTGGTTGTGTGCTCAGCAGCACCAGTGGTGGTGCTTGGGGGCAGGTTTGCAGTGCGCGCGTGTGCACCCTGGCGAGCCGCTTATGTGATAGCCGAGGCAAGGAGCCGGTGACTAGCATGCAACAGTGGCCAAACTTGTGTAGACAGCTGCCACAAGGGATGAATAATGGCCACATGATGTGCCACAGCCCAGGCAGGTTGCAGCAGTGCGGGCGAAAACACAACACGCTACCAACCTGGGTCATGTCGACAAAGCCCGCATTGGCTATCACCAGCACAGGGTCTGCCGTGAAATCAGGCTCCCCATCCGCGCCACTTGGAAAATACCAGAGGCCACCTTTTGTGAAATCCTGTGCTCAGCAAGGGGCAGCAGCAGTTCAGAGCAGTGGTGCTCAGCAGCCTGACTGCTGGTGCGCAGTGGAAATCACGAGCCGTTACAAAGTAATTGTTGCACACACAAGTGGTGAAGCTGCACAGGTATCTGGTGCTGCAGGAGTGACACATGGTGACCGCACCACAATGGAGCTGCCACCCGCTCGCAGTGTGCACCATGTGCGTGCTAAGCAGGCAAGTGCTCAAATAATTGTTGTCACTCAGGGGCACGACCCAGCAGCAGCGGCAACAGTGCTCAGCAAGGCTCACTCTGCTCAGCAGCAGGTGGCACAAGCATGCACCATGTGCAAATGTTACCATGTAGTTCCAGCAGGTGTGCTCAAGGCGGACAGTAGCTACTGGTGCTCCAACTGCCACGCACACGAGGTCTGTTGCTTTCAATGCTGGGGAATGCTAGGGTTGCGCGAAAACGTATATGAGCAAGCCATGTACGCCGTATGCGGAGCGTATATACAGCGTAGCATATGACTAGTGCTAAAAAAAGTAGTGATAGTGACAGCGCAAGCGTGTGTGTGGTGCTCTTGCATGGTGGCTGGCCCAGCACACTCAGTTGTGTGGCACATGCTTTGACAAGACAAAATGTCCATATACGCTTTCATGCAACCCTGTCGAACGCACCATGAAGAAGAGGACGCCCTGGTAGGCTGCAGGTAGAGAGGGGGAGTCTGTCATGTAGGCACCCGATATGGAGGCACCATCCCTGTTGGCATACCTGGTGAGCAACAACAGCAGCAGCGGTGTAACCATTATGGTGTTGGGCATGGTGTGCACAGATTGTGGTGCAGCGTTTGCTGGTGAGGGAAAAAGGGCATGTACCCATGCGCGGCATCAGATATTGTGCCATAGTCGAAGTGACAGGGTAAATGTACTACAGCAGTGATTTAGAGACACTCGAAGAATGCTTGGGCCTTCATATTTCATACTCGGAGTATCTTCATACTGCATACTTGAAGTACCTTCACACTTCATACTTGAACTGTCTTCATACTGCATACTTGAAGTTTGTGCTGGGGGTGACGATGTAATCTCTGGATCGGCATGCATGGCTGGCTGTCACATGGCGGTGCTAAGGTCAATAGTGCCACTGTTGCCGGCAAACACTAAGTTGTCCCGACTGTGTCTGTGCCACTCACATTGGGTTGTTGGGGTCGAGTGCTCCCATGCGGTATGCATACTTCGGCGCATCGTACAATGCCGCCTTGGCGGGGTCCTCAGGGTTGTCCAAGGCATCGTACACATCCTGCTCAGCACATCAAGGCACAGCAATAGCAACAGCTGTGCTCAGCAGCACAAGTACGCTCGGTACTGGCAACAGCAGCGCTGGCCAGCAGCAGTGGCAGCAGTGCTGAGCAGCAGCAGCAGTGGCAGCAGTGCTGAGCGGCAACAGTGGCAGCAGCGCTGAGCGGCAGCAGCAGCAACAAGTGTTCAGTAGCGGCATCAGCGTGCTCGCAACAGGTGGGCGTCAGAAACCCAGCGCAGGCCCGTTGTCCCGCAAAGCACTGTAGGCACGCTCCTCAACAGCACATGCACTACGGTTGCTGAGCACAAGAGAATCTGCTCAGCAGCCCCGCCCCCACCTGGCAGATGTAGGTGGCTTCGTTGGCCACAAGCCAGTCTCTGCGCTTCTGCTCGTTGCCAATGCCGTCAAAGGGTGTGCCCTGCACGCACGGCCAGCCAGCGTTGAAGACCTTCTTGCGCTTCGCGTTCAGGTCCAGCCTGCTCAGCAGCCGCAGCGGCGGCAGCAGCAGCAGGAGCAGCAGCAGCAGCAGCAGCGGCGGCGGCGGCGGCAGCAACAGCAGCAGCAGCAGCAGCAATGGCAGCGGCAGCGGCAGCAGTAGCAGCAGCAGCAGCAGCGCACACAACGGGGATCAGGTCAACAAGGTGGTGTCGACAATCACTGTGGAAATGACATATAGGGCAGTTTAGCATATGACACGAAAGCAAGAGTATGCAAGCCAGTGTGCGCCATCAATGGGTACCGCACCCGAAGCCCAGCCACAACCTGACGGGCAACTGCAGATCAGTTACCGCTGTTGCTGTAGTCGCCCAGCAATCACACGCACAAGCGTTTCTGTCTCAGGCACGTGTGCAGAGTCAAGGGGCCTGCCACTCATGGTACACCTCAAGTATGCACACCGCAGTGCTAACCTCAACTTCACCACTGACACTGGTGACACTGCTGCTGAGCATTCAACTGCAAGGGGTGCTCCATCTAGAAACCACCGCCAAAGCCAACGTTAACATCCAGCCCTGAAGCACAAATCCAACTGCCAACTTCAAACTTCAACTTCAAGACATGCCCTCATGTCTCTATGACTAATACACAAACTTCAACACTGCTGCGTTGAGCACCCAGCTGTAGAGGCGCTCTGTCTCAGGCTCATCGCCGGAGGCAATGTCCATCACCCAGAGCACAACTTCAAGTTTGTGGACCTCAACTTCAACACTGCTGCGCTGAGCACCCCCTGTAGAGGCGTTCTGTCTCTGGCTCATCGCCGGAGCCAACGTCCGTCACCCAGAGCACAACTACAAGTTTTCCAACCTCAACTTCAACCTCAACACTGCTGCGCTGAGCACCCCACCTGTACAGGCGCTCCGTCTCCGGCTCATCGCCGGAGCCAACATCCGTCACCCAGAGCACATCGTCTGCGGTCATGAAACTGCGAAACGGGTTTCGGAAGCCCTTGCCGACGACCTTGAAGTCCGTATCCTGCACCAGGGGGTCTTGTTGCTCATAGCCGCCGCTGAGCACAAGTGCGCATCAGCAACACCAGCAACGGAAGTGGAAGCGGCGGCCGTGACAAAAGCAGCGGTGGCAGCGGTAGCGGCAGTAGAGGCGGCGGCACCGGTGGCGGCAGCGGCAGCAGTGGTGGCGGCAGCCGTGGCGGGAGTGGCAGTGGTGGTGGTGATGGCGGTGGCCGTGGCCGTAGCGTCACGTAGCAGGGGTGGCAGCAGCGGCAGCGGCATTGGTTGCAAACGGCAAGGCGGAAAAAAAGTGTCAGAATACTGGCTAACACTTGGCATGGCACGTGTTCTCAGCAAAAACCACCACACAGCGGCGCCAGCATATGTTGAACCGTGAACAAGGTTGATCTGATGAATTCATGAAGCAGACTATGAGTCCATGGGTGTTGAAGCGTGTGTGTGCACTGCGAAGGTGAAGGCAACTGCAGCACACTCACACCAGCCAGCAGCCCTGATCCAGATGGCCACCTTGACCACCTGGGACGGTTTTGGCCCATACAAGAAGCACACAATTATCAGAACAGCTCAAAGAACCACGTGTGGGGCATGTTGTCACCACTTCGACTGACAGGTGCACTGGCACTCTCTTTCCGCGGTACGACGCAGCCGCAATGCGTATGGCCTTGCCGTGTATGCTCAAGGACCACACGTACATGCGGGGCATGTTGTCACTACTTCAGCTGACATGTGCAGCCGCCACTCACTTTCCGCGGTATGACGCAGCCGCAATTCGTATGGCCTTGCCATGTATGAAGTCGTCACGCTGCGAGCGGAAGGCGCCCTGGCCTGGGCCCTTCTTGAAGTCGAAACAGGCGTCATTCTGCACATGCACGAGCACAAGTATCATTGGCATGTGGATGGCGACTCTTAACATACTACTAGTAGTACTACAGTAGTTTTCTTTACTTGCACTTGGGGCGTGCAAGAGCCGCAAGGTGTTGTGTGGGGTAGTCATGTGGAGACATTGGCTGCCTGCTACGAATGCCATGTTTGCGTGGCTGTCTGCTACGAATGCCATGTATGCTACGCAAACAGGCTATGCAAAACGTACAGTAGTACTATTTTGAGGTATGCAGCTCTTGGTGGACTTGGTGACTGTGCGCGCAGCGTGTGTGCGGAGCCCGCGGCCTTTTTTGTGCGCCACAAATAGGTGATGGCATGCTGTCGTACAAGCATGTCAGGTGGTGGCATGCTGTCATGCAAGCATGTCAGCACATGCACGCATGACTGCTGCCCATAAACTCACCGCTGAAATGTGCATGTGAGCTTCCCAATGTTGCTGCTAAAGCTGATTCGAACACAGGTAGCGCCATTGGGCTCAAGGAGACTTTGGTCCACACTGCAGCTGGTGAGCGCAGCACACAATGCCTAGCATTTGCTGTGCAGGTGTCACCAAGCATGTAATGCTGAATAGGTAGTGGTGAGCAGGTGCTGCTGAGCACATGACCGGCAGTGCTCAGCAGCTGCGAACTCACGGTGGGGTCCCCGTAGTCGTTGGCGGCGTATTGCGAGTGCTCGCCAAAGAGGATAACCATGTCATCTGCGCACATGGACGCCATACAACACATGACAACAGAATAGGGTCAGCACGGCGATATATAGGAAGTATGAACTTCTAGTACATCAGTAGTCAGCGATGAACTCTAGGTGTCTGCCCCACCGATAAGGGCTAACACCCTGGGATAAAATCCGTGCAAGGGGTGAACAAAGCAAATACAGCGCCTAACCAGGGCAGCAAGCCTCATATTATATTGAGGCATATACATGCATGTACTTCGAAGTATGTACTCTACTTCAACTTGTACTTCGCATGTACTAAAAGTATCACACGCGGGCGGGCATGCCAGCGGCAGTGCTCAGCACCAGCACCACCACCACGGTACCAGCGACACCCGCGCTCAGCAGCGGCACCCCCACCCACCGTCGCTCGTAAAGTTGATGCCGCCCACGCCATGCGTGGCGCTGCCGCCGCACTGATCCACCAGCAGCGTGGCATCCTCCGCCGCAGTTCCCGCCTGCAGGTAGGGTTTGCACGAAACGTATATGGGCGTTCTTTTCTTGTCAAAAAAAACTGTGCTGGCCAGCCACCATGCAACAGCACCAGGTATCACCCACACGCGCCTGCGCCGAGCTGTTTCTGTCACTATGTTTTCAAAGCATCAGTCATGCACGCTGTGCATGTGTACACACTCCATATACGGCGTCCTTCGATTTACTACAGCAGTATATGGCTTGCTCGTATGCGTTTTCGGGCAAACCCTACCTGCAAGTCCACCACCAGCCGCGAAAGCACCCCATACGTCTCGCAATTTTCGTTCACGGGGCAGTTGGCGTCCCCCCAGTCGGCGGGGCGCGCGCGCTGCTTGGTGACGTCGGGGTTGGGCCACGTGAGGCCTGCAGTGCCCTGCGCAGCGCCGGGCTGAGACATGTAGAAGATGTACGCTGCTCCCAAGAAGGGGGGGTGGAGGTGCTCAGCAGCAGCAGGGGCAGCAGCAGGGGCGTGGCGGCGGCGGTGACGGCGGCGGCGGCAGCGGCGGTGGTGGCGGCGGTGGCAACAACGTTGGAGTGGAGAGGCGGCAACGGCGGCAGGAGCAGCGGCGTGGTGTCAACAGTGGCGGTTGTGGCAGTGATGGGGTAGGTTGCGGACTGCCTCACATCATTGGCATCGCATGGCAGAAGGGCAGACTGCGGGTGTTGGTTTGCGTTTGTGACAAAGAAAGGAAAGAGGGAGGGGAACTGGACTCACCGTATTGGTTGCCAGCCTGGCCATACTTGGGATCGAAGGCAAACCCCACGAGTCCTGCAAGTGGCGGAGACAGGCGACAGCAGGGGCATGAGCATCACACCACGGTGGCGCACTGTGCGACCGGTAGGTGGACGAGCAAGTTCATTGAAGGTGACTATACTGTAAGTAAGAAGCGGCGGTAGCAGCGGGTACCCAATGTGCAGGTGCAGCACCTGTTAAGCCTGCTGCTGGCCAAACTGCCTCAAGCACTGCGCAAGCATGCACTGCGCGGCCTGTACGTTAAACAGCAAGTACATTGTAACTCATGGTCAATAGGCACTGCAACTGCGCGTACACACTTGCCACCTTAAGTTGTGTAAACGCATATGATGGAATCCGCGCTTCGGTAGGTGCGAGACTTGCTGCCTTCGTAGGCGCTGCCTTTGCCTTGTTCACCCCTTGCACGGGTCAGCCCAGGGTCGACGGCCCCTACCGGCGGGGAGACCTAGAGTGTACGCTCCTAGATTGAGTCTTTATATGCCTTTTTGCTCACCATGGTCGTCTGCCCCGTACACCTTCTTGTTGATGTCGAGGATTGTGACAAAGTCTTGAGCGGCAGCGTCTGCGCTGGCATAAAGCCGCATGGTGCCGCCCTTGTGGATGGTGATCACCTGGTCCGAGACGGGCGAAAACCGCATCGCCGTGCCCTCCATGCCGCCATTGGCGAACTGCCACACCTGCTGCACCACAAGGTTCGCCTGCCCAAAACACAGCAGCAGCGCAGGTTGCAAAAAAACAGGCGTCTGAGCGGCACTGGGGCGGGGCGTTTGAGGTGTAACACAAGTGAGTGCCCCTCCCCAGTATGTGCCCCTGCTGGCTGTGAGTGAAAACGGCGGGTGCCAGCCAGCCAGCGCGCCACACGCATGCAGCACGGCTGGTTCAATACGTGAGCACGCACAGGGTGCAGGGCACGCTCCGCCCACACATACATGCGCGGCACAGCGCACATGGCACTCTGTCAAGGCGCCACCACGGCAGCTGCCGCACTCACGTCCGTGGGCACGACGGGGGGCTGGTTCTCGCCGTTTGCGTTGGGGACAAAGTCGTAGATGCCGCCTGCGTCCGGCTCCGCCAGCGGCAGCCGCCGCACCTGCTCAGCAGAGGCTGCTGCCGCCACTGCTGCTGAGCACGCCAGCAGCGCCAGCAGCGGCGCTTGTGACAGGACGCTGCGTGGCCCCATGGGGACTCTGCACCAGCTGCGGCGGTGTGTCAGTTTCCTGCGCGCGGTGAGGTGGCCCGGACAGTGTGTGCCAGTGGGGTGGGACGTGCTGCTGCTGCACACGTGCAAGTGTTGTTGAAGTTTTGTATTAGTCAACAAGGTTGCTACCTACTTGAAGTATCTGCTGCTTCTGCTGCTAAATGTCTGTCACTGCTGCTGTTCTTGCGTAGTGCTACTGCTGAGACGTTCTGCTTAGCTTGTGCGGAGCGCACCAGCAGCCGCTGCTGCTACTGCTGCTGACTCAGCAGTGCTGAGCAGCGCTGGGCAACCAAATATGACACCAACAGCTCAGGCAGCACCAGCGTACCAGCGCCATTAGCGTAATCTGGTGAGCGCGATGCTTCTTTTGCTGCCACAGGCCAGGAGGACTGCCGCTGAGCAGGTAAACCACCACGTGCTCAGCAGCACAGGGACCTGAGGCAGCTGCGTGAAGGTTTGTTCCATGCTAGTGAGCACTGCTGTGCTACCAAGCACACAACGTTGCACAACCTGGTACAAGGGATTGTGCGCCCATAGGAGTAGGAGTGCCAAATATTGCAGGCTCGCTTTGCTGCCTGGTGTGAATACTGGTGACGAATGCCGCACTCGCAAACACCGTTCTTCGCTACAGTATGCATGCACGCACGCTCGGCTACTGGTGCGGTATTCCTTTTCAGCGTGCGCCACGAAGGCATACGGTGACGCAGTTACGTGGTTGCCTGGCACAGCACTTACAGCGCATGCTAAAGCCAAGCCGTGCGGCTGCTGCGTACATGACACCGGTGGCCGCCAGGAGTGTTGTTGGCTCTGGTTTGCAGTATTTCCGCACACGCACCACAGCGCGCAACAACAAGCTAAGCATGCCAAGCGACGCCGACACCACGCACTGCCGACTGCGCGCGCTGCAACGCCATTGCCAGTGGCTCTCACAGCCGCAGAGGGTCGGCCCACACAGCGCCGGGCGGCGGCATTGCGCTGTTTAATGCTTGCGCCGCCGCCAACCAATTCCAGGAGGGCTGCTGGGGGTACTAACCTGTTCAGTGTGTGCCGCGCCGGTGCGCTTGAGACACAGGCGCCCGCTCGCCCTGAGCCGCAGCAGCAGCCACTGCCCACGCTCCTAGCCGCCGTTCAGGCCCACGCGCCTCGCACCAGCGGCACGCGCAGCTTTGTCTAAGTCCGCGCCGCCTTCTCTTGCGCACACCACGGATTTTGTGCTGCTGTGTGCCTTTAAGAGACGCTGCAGCCAGCCTAGCGCAGGTTAGGCAGCAGCGGCAACGGCTCACGAGATACGTGGTGTGCTGCCCCTTGGCTCAGGTGGCCGCGCCGAGCTAGCACCAGGCAGCAGGCCCGTCTGGCCGGTCCGGCCAGGTGCCTGTCGCCGTGCCCTCGGTGGAATGGGCGCGTGCAATTTAAAACGTTCGTCGACGTGACGTTCGTTCCACCTGCTGTTGCGAGCTGAAGCAACGGCCGACAGGAGCAGCACGCAAAAGGTTCATTGATACATTTGAGGTGCTTGGCGGTCGCCTTTCTGTGGCCGTCCCCCTCCTGCTGCCAAGTGCGTTCATTTTCCTTGACGAGCTTCAGCGAGCAGCGAGCTCCTGCCGGTATGCGCATGCCGCAGCCGCAGCCGCAGCAGGGCAGCAGCGCACAGTATCACGAGCCACGGGCGCCCACCAACACTACTCCACTACGTGTGGGGACTGCAAGTAGCGAGCTTCTTGACCGACGTTCGTTGCTGTGTGTGCCGCCGCTGCTGAGCCGTGCCTGCTGCTTCGAGCGGCGTTACGGAGTTTCAACTTGCCGACTGCAGATTATATCGATTGCAGGAGCACCGCCGCCCGCACACGCGCCTTCGCGCCGCGCCCATCGTTCATCCTTTTTGGCACATGCTGCTGTGTGACTTACGGACTCCAGCCGGCGGTATATCCTACTGCGGGCCGGCCTGCCCACAGATGCTCTCCGCACTCCTGTGTGCAAGGCTCTGGAGCCCATGCAAAGTTTCAAAGCTCGCGGGCTAATAACCCTACCCCCCCCCCCCCTTTGAGTATCTTGCCTCACTGTTTCTGAACACACGCGCGCATGCTGCAGGCATGCCGGCAGGCACCTGCAGCAAGTCCTGTAAATAATAATAACTTATTATGATAGAACTCGAGATTGGTGTTCACTGCACACCAAGCTGTTGGTGAGCTTTTCTTCAAGCTTTGGCAACGCTTGCCTCAAGTAGCAATCTCTGCCTGATCACAGACCTCAGGCCAGCTACTGCTACTGCCTGCCAAGTCCAAATTCACGGCTGTGCCGAGGAGCACGGCTGTGCCAAGGAGCACGCACGTGCACAGAGGTGGGCACAACGGCTTGTAGGTTCCCTTGGCACGCTACTACTTTGGCCTGTTGAAATGCAGGCAGTATGCGCAAGCAGCACCACACGCAGCAAGCAGTGTCGCGCGGTGCTTGACAAGCAGCAGCAGCAGCACAACATCGCTCCGCACGCAGCAGCCCGGGACACATGCACCAGTGCTTGTAACATGTTGCTGAGCATGTCGCAACCATGCATTCAGTGCCCAGACTCTTCATACTAAGCACTACGGGTGGTCACGGTGTGCCAGCCGTGGCAGGCCCCAAGGCGCCCAGGCACACTAACTGCTGCCACGCCACCCAGCTGTCATGCTACCGACAACGAGTGCTGGCTGCTCAAATCTGGCATGCTGGCACGACACAGCATGGGGCTCACAGTACCTAGCCTCCAAAGAATGCAAAGAAAAAGGGAGGGATTGGCTTGTGAAGAAGCGTCGCATCCGGCTGTAACGTGCGAGGGAAGGTCCACATAAGGTCTCCCAGGTCTCCCGTTCTCTGTGGGCCAACGGGGGGGTAATGAAGTGCTTGCCGTGGGCACGGTGCCGGTGTGGCCAGCCTGCAAAAAAAAATGGTAATCGCTATCTTAAAACAAAAACAAGACATGCGCGTGCACAGCCCGGCTGAACCAGTACCGGGTGCTGCCATGTAGATGCACTGCCCTCCCTCCCTTAAATGTGAGAGTGCGCCTCTCAGTGTGCGCGCACTGGTCAGGGAAGTGGCCACAGAGTTGAAGTTTCAGAGTTGAAGTTGTGGAGTTGAAGTTATGCTGCAGGCGCCGCCTGCTGCGCCGGTGCCGCTGGGCACTTCTTCTGCAGTTAGGCACGCACAGGTGATGGCAGGCATGGAACACACAAAAGGTGGTGAGATGGGTGGGCAGGGGCGCATGATGTATGTGTGTAAAGGGGGGGGGCAACAGGTGCTCCATGTGGTGAATGACTCACCATGAAATGTGCCACATGTGAGTACATACTTCAGTAGTACATGCTAGGGATGTGAGCCAACACAAGCCAGCCGTATTGTGCATGTTGCCACCCTTGATGAAGACCAAGTATGTGCATGTACTACCGTAGTGGGCGCTGCAGGCATAATGCACTACATACACAGTGTATGTTCGCACCATGCAGTAGTGCACACGGCTTCTCATGCCACCCCATCCATACTATAGCTATGGTGCATGTGCACTTCATGTGGTGCCGCGCACACACACGCACCTGGGCACCTGCTGCCGTGTCGACAGAGACGCTCGCAATGGCAAAGGGGCCACCTCGCGAGCACACCTACACACACACAGCCGACACATACACAGGGAGTTGGGGGGGGGGCAGGGGTGTGCAGTGTCAGAATCCAAATAGATGATCAACACGCCAGTGGCAGAACAGTTGTTTGCACACTGCGTGAGGGCAGCACCAGGGGCGGGCTGCGGTTGTGCGTGCACGCAAGCTGGCAAGGCTGCTGCCATCACACACACGAACAGCGCAGAAGACAGGATGTGTGGTCCAAGGCACCGGATGCACACAGTGTGCGTGCGCCAGGACAAGAATGGGCGCTGACTTGGGTGAAGACTCTGCAATTGCACACAAGTGGTGCGTGGTCGTGTGTCGCACCTGCACACAGATGTTGCCGGCTGCCAGCGGGATGACGCCACCACAGATAGTGGCAAAGGCCTGCGGTGCGGCGAGGCACGAACCAGGTTGGCAGCGGCAGCATCAGGTCAGTCGGATCATCCACAGTGGGAGAAAGCATGCACCCATGGGCGCCGCAGCACCCATAGAAGCACTGTGATGTGATATGATGCAGAATCAGCAAGTGGCTGGGCAGCTTGTGGGAGCCCGGTGGTGGGGCGCACGCAGCAGTGCTGGCTTGCAGTGGCTGCTAAAACCGGAGATAACGCTACAGCACGCGCGCGCAGGCTGGGACAGTGACAATAATGCTGCTGCCCACTGCCCACGCCGCACATGCAGCTGATACTACTTCAGTAGTTCAAGTTCATACTTCAAGTACATTGGCAGAAGTATTGTAGTGCGACACCACTCCAAAGGCACAGCCGACATGCACCCACGCCCTCACCTGCTTGACTCCGTTGCTCTCAAACACGACGTCAATGGCAGCGACCGCCCAGTCCTCCTGGCCCGGCTTGCAGTTGTAGGGGCCGCGGCGTTCCGTGCACTCGCCCCTGCCGACCAGCACCACAGCGCGGCTGCCGGCGTTGCCGCTGTTGGCGGGAGCGTGTCGCGGCGGCAGGGCCAAAAACAGGGGGGGGGGCAGCGGTGAGTGCCATGTGCTTCGAAGTGTGCGCAGTGGGTGTTTGTTGGCAGGCGAATGATAGCACCTCGCACGTGGCATCATCGCAAGGAGTGCTGGCGGGAGCGGCTTCTGTACAGTAAGCGAGACGGTGCTGCCGGGACAAGGGCTGCGGACGATAACAACAGGGACACAGGGACTGCTGATAAACACAGGACATGTTTGCTCCTGCCAGCTGATTAGGGATCACATGCGGCATCAGAGGCTTTCGCTTTGTGTTGTGGGTTCGCTCTCCTACTGAAACAGACCATCTGCAAGGGGCGCCTGCGACCACATAAACGCAGCGGGAGCGTGCACTCACACTTCCGCGGCGGCGCTGATGCTGACGACGTGCATGCCAGTGGCGTCCAGCTTTGCAGAGTAGGACAGGAAGTCCCCATCTTCAAGAGAGGTGACGGCGGTGCCGGCTTTGTTTGTGGACACGTCCGGTGCATCCTCCCTTGCGCCGTTGGCGCCCCCCACCTTCCCCGCCACATTGTACGTCGCCACCTGCGCCCGGGCAACACAGCACAGCGGCGGGGCGGCAACATTAGCGGCGCACAGGAGCAAAGAGGAGGGTGAGAGGCGGCGGCGGAAACTGTGCGTGGCACCCCGTGGCGCGCTGCGTACGCCCCGGCGGCACAGCATGGCGTGGCGGCGACGTCAGCGGCGCATGCGGCACAGTGTGGGAGGCGAATGGGGCGGCAAGCGCGCAGCTACGCCGCAGTGTATGTAGAGTGGACCGGGTGGCTCTGCTTTGGCACGCAGCGTGCACGCGCACTAGCGCGGGCACGGGGTGGCGTGTGCCAGGTGGGTGAGTGGCGGTAGCGTGTGATAGGCGTAGGATGGTAAGCAGAGGGAAGGGGGGGAGAGCACTCACGTTGGACATGAGAAGCATGTCGCCACCGGCGTTGGCGTTGATGCCCACGTCAAACCTTGTCGCCGGTATGGTGCCAGGCAAGGGCCACTGCAAACGCACGTGAAGCAGAGCACCAAGAGTTAAGGTAAGTTTCAAGCACCACCATGAAGGGGGGGCGCAAGCACTGTAGGTGTGCAGTGGTGCTGCGGAGGGCACCTTGGCAGCAATGCAGGGGAGGCGCAAGCACAACTTCAGCTGGCACGGTCAGTTGCTGCAGTTGCAGCAGAGGGCCAACAGGTCACTGCACCTCTGATGCAGCAGGTACACACGTGTACAGAAAAATCGATGCCAAGTGGCGTGCCACCAGGAGGGCATGCCATCTCTGTGCCAGCGCCAGCACAGCAGCTTCCAAGCCCCGCGCCGCCGCTGCCACCCAACCATACACGAGCTAATGTCTACCTACTTCAACTTGCTCACCGCGGCCACTCCACCACAAGCGTCAACAAACTCCTACCTACTTCAACTTGCTCATCGTGCCACCCTACCATACACTTCAACAAGTGTCAACCTATTTCAACTTGCTCACCGCCTTGCCGTCGGCGGGCCCCGCGAGCGTCATGCCCGCGCCCGCCTCGGGGTCGAGATCCATGGTGAATTTGTCAATGTTGAAGCTGCGCACCGCACACAGCCGGACGCACGCCACTCCCCTGTACAGAGTGACTGCCTGGGGGGAGTCGAATGTGCCATAGACGTCGAATCCAGCCGTGCCCTGTGCATGGCGCAGAAGAAGGGGCGGCGGGGTGAGGGCGGCGGGAAGGGTGAGTGCGCGGACTGAAGTTCAACTTGGTGCACCAACTTCAACTGCAATATTGTGGGTAGGTGGTATGCCGTGCGCCTGCATCTCCTGCTGGCGCCCAGACAGCAGCTTGCGACGCGCAGCAGCGGCATCATTATCATCAACACATCAGGTAGGTATGCGTGCACCCAGCCCGGACACCCGAGCTACTCCAGTTGGACCACGAGCATGTATGAACCTAAACCCCAAACCTGTCACTCCGGCAGTGCATGTACATCTACGCTGGATCCCTATTGCGAAAACACGTGTCTGGTGGACACCTGCAGTCCCTACAACCACCAGCAGGTGCTCAGCAGGGAGTTGAAGTTGGCAGGTGCTCAGCAGCAGGCACGTACCGCCGAGGGTATGGGCACGCCGTCCTTGCACGCCGGGTCCACGATGGGGTCGAAGCATGCGCCCTGCTGCACGCTGATGTACGCAAAAACCGCCTGGTCGTCAAGCATGGGGCCGTCAGCATCCGCCGCCGCCGGGTCTGTGGACATGGTGAGCGACACCGAGTATGCGCCCGTCTCGGCCACCTGTGCTCAGCAGGGCAGGCGCAGGATGCGGCAGCAGGTTGCGGAATGTTATGCTTCAGGTGTTGTCTTGCCCTATATGCTGGGGGACGGGGCACTGCGGTCAAGTTGCCGCTGTGCAGGGGCTGAGAATGGTGTGATGGCGTGTTTGGGTCCCATCATGGGGGGGGAGGGGTGTGTGTGTAGTGCGTACTGCATGGACCACAGCGCCAGATTTGCCGCCGCTCGTGCAGTAGGCGCAGAGGCATGGCAGCAGCACTGCTCAGCAGTAGCACATGAGCTCAGCAGCACCTGTGCGCAGCAGCAGCAAGCACCTGTGCTCAGCAGCAGCCCCGCTGCCACGCTCACCTGCACAGTGTACTTGAGCCACTCCCCCGGGTCCACATAGTTGACGTCGTAATTGACACGCTCAGCAGGCACAGGAGGCCCTTCGTACACAGGCTCGGGGGGAGGCACCTCCTCAGGGGCAGCAGGGTCAACGGGTGCTGCCGGGTCGACGGGTGCCGCCGGGTCGACGGGCTCAGCAGCTGGGTCGGCGGGCGCAACAGCTGGGTCGACAGGTGGGGGCGGAACCGCAGCAGGGTCGACAGGTGGCGGCGGCACAGCAGCAGGGTCGACAGGTGCCGCGGGGTCGACGGGTGCCGCGGGGTCGACGGGTGCCGCCGGGACCTCAGGTACTGCTGGCGCCGCCACGGGTTCGGCTGGGACCGCGGGCACTGCTGGCGCCACAGTTGCGGCGGGCGGCATGAGAGGCGGCATCGGCGGCACGGCGGCAATCTCCCCTGGCTCGAGGTTGCTGCTGACGCCGGCCGCCATGGTGGTGCTGGCAGGCAGGCGGCGGTTGCCGAAGATGGTGGTGCCGCTGCTGGAGGACGAGCTGTCGTCGAGCACCTGCTGCGCAGTCGCGCCGCCGCCGCCTCCCATTGCCGGCGGTGCGCCCTGGCCCTGCTTGTTGCCGCCTGCTTCCTGGGTGGCGCCGCCGTCTGCCCCAGCGTCAGCCTTGGGCGCTGTCTGACCGCCGTTCGGCGTTGCCTCACCGTCCTGCCCTGCCTTATCGCCCTTTGGTGTTGCCTCACCGTCCTTCCCTGCCTGGCCACCCTTGGGGGTTGCCTCGTCGCCCTTTTTAGTTGCTGGCTTCCCATCGCCACCACCCTGTGCCCCGGCACCAGCACCATCATCCTTACCACCTGCCGGGGCGGCAGCGGCGGCGGCACCATCCTTGTCGTCTGCCGGCGCAGCGGCGCCATCCTTACCACTGGCAGGCGCAGGCACATCCTTGTTATCCCCATTCACAGGCGCAGCGGCGCCCCCGCCGTCTGCACCACCACCATCACCACCGCCATCCTTCTCCTTGGGGGCGGCACCAGCACTGGGAGGGCCGCCAGCGCCGCCGTTGCCAGCAGCACCCCCGCCGTTGCCAGTAGCGCCGTCCACAACACCACCATCGTCTTCGGGAGCCATCATGCCCACAGCTGTAGTCGTGCAGAGGCAGGGCGGGGGTTGAGGCAGCATTCAGGTTTAATCCAACGGGGACACATGCGTGCTGCCGCAGCTTGTGATACTTGTAAGCGCATGCTACCACTGAGCTGTGCGGTGTTCGCCGCTTGGAAGGCCAATAAAATTAAAGCTTCTGCCTTTAAAAACGTACGCGGCGGGCACACAGTACAGGGCGAACATGGCCCGCCAGCCTGCAGGCACCAACCACACTTCTGAAATCCCAAGCACGGCAGCTATGCCAGTGTATGGCCATCTTTGCTGGTGGTACTTCGAAGCAGCTATTGGTAGTGGTGGCACATACCTGGTGGCGGCGTGATCATCCCGGTGGCAATAGGATCGTCATCTGAGGTCGGCGTGCCCACACATGTAGCAACAGCGGCGATGGTGCAGCACAGCAGGGGGGGAGGTTGAGGCGGCAGACTTTTTGATGAACTTGCAAGGTGAAACCACGGGGGGCACATGTGAGCTGGCGCAGCTTGCGATGCACATGAGCGCACGTTAACACTGTGCTGTCGGTGCTTGTTGTCTGGACGAGGGAAGAAACTCTGCAGCTCAGTTATACCAATCCACATACATACATTAAAAACATGCACCACCGCACCTCAAACAATTCCAAGGCACGGCAGCTATGCCAGCGCGCAACCACCTTCACTAGAGGTAGTTCAGCAGTGGTCGCACATACCTGGTGCCGGCGTGGCCACGCCGGCGCCGCCAGCCACCGCAGCATCGTCGTCGTCACTCGTGGTGGGCGCATAGCCTTGTGCCGGCGTGGCCACCCCGGCGCCGCCAGCCACCGCAGCATCGTCGTCGCCACTCACGGTGGTCCCATAGCCTGGTGCTGGCGTGTCCACCCCGGCGCCGCCAGCCGCCACAGCATCGTCGTCGTCAATCGCGCTGGGCCCATAGTCGTCATCTGTGGCTGGACCCGCAGCCTTGCCAGGCACCGGCTTAGCCGCTCCAGCACCTCCAGGCGTCGGCGTGGCCACTCCAGCACCTGCACCTGCCACAGTATCGTCGTCACCAGCACCCGCAGCAGCAGCTGTGTCGTCGTCCGCCGCGATGTCGTCGTCGGCGGCGCCGGCAGTGCCCCCGACAGGCGCATCATTATCGACGGGCGCGGCGGCGTCATCGACGGGTGCGGCGTCGTCATCGACGGGCGCGGCGTCGTCATCGTCCAGGGCCCCCGCAACCTTGGGCCCGCCCATGGCGGAAACAGGGAGGGGGCGGTAGGCCCCGTCTGGGAAGCCGAGGTCGTCCACTGGCCCGCACTCCACGCATTCCACAATGTCCACCTGCTCAAAGGGGCGGTAGATGGCGGCTCCCGCCCCGATGGGGCCGTTTACGTTCTCCTCGGTGGTGTCCAGGTAGGATACGCCCGGGCCGCCCATGTCGAAGTCCTCGGCCTCGATGCTGCCTGGAATGCTGCCAGCGGTGGGCACACAC
>JAULBY010052662.1:0-11543 GCA_032358315.1 Ophiocytium majus
AAATCAGACAGGTAGCGAAAAACAAACTGGGAAAGCTCAGTACTGTGGGAAGCCTGGCATGTTACCAGAGCACTACTACTACAAAGTACTACGTAGTACATACCACAGTAGTATACATATATCGTTCCTAGATGAGTTTTCATGTAGGCAGCAGCAGCTGTCTGTGTGGTAGCAGCGGCACTGTCTAGCTGGGCACTGCCCTTGCGCGAGGTCCAGGTTTGGAACTTGCGGCCTGCGCCAGGCAGCTAAACGCGATGTGTCTGCCGGCAGCACCACCATGAGCTCCAACCAGGCGAGTGAGCATTCGCACAAACAACACAACACACGCACAACACACCTCTAACTTGACATGCCATCTTTTTGTGCGTTGCTGCTACCCCTGCTGTTGCAGCATAGCGGATGGGCTGGCGCACGTGGCTCTGTGGAACAGCGCCGCCCTCATGACCAAAGACCTGCTCATAGGCGCCGGCAAGCCACAACAATCAGCAGACAGCAGCAGCAGCAGTGGAAAGGCACAAAAAAGGGTGTACTCAAAGCTTTGAGTGCAGGCCATGGCCAGGCTCCGCCACCAGAAATGCCAATTGTGATTTGTGAAATCGTTTTGTACACGGTGTGTGTTCATGTGTTTGCAATGCTGCACAAGTCCGCGCTAGCGCATTCCCGTGTGCAGCGAACAGGCTGGCTCTCTGCCACGTGCACTCCACTGCACGCAACTGCAGCAGCACATTGCTCAGCAGTTCGCTGCACACAGCAGCAAAGCGCGCTGTCACCGCCTGTCGCCGCCCCTATCCCCCCTGTCATCCTGCGGCCGCCGTGCGCCGCGCCTGTCGCCATCCCTGCCGCCACCGTCCCTGCCACCATCGCCACCCCTGCCACCACCATCCCTGCCACTATCGCCACCCCTGCCTCCACTGTCCCTGCCACCAGCGCCACCCCTGCCACCCTCCCTGCCGCCATCGCCACCCCTGCCATAGCCATCGCGCCGGCCATCATCACTCCTGCCATCCTCTCTCCTATCATCATCCCGCCGCCCCCCCGGACCCCCACGTGGCCCATCCCAAACACGCGGCGGCGGCCGCCCGCTGCCTGGCCGGCTGCCACCGCCGCCGCCGTCATAGCGCCCCCTGCTGCCCCCCCCTCCCCTAGAATCCCCCCCTCCCCTAGAGTCCCCCCTTCCCCTCGAGTCACCCCTGCTGCTGCTGGGCGGCGGGGGGGCTCTGCCGCGGCTGCCGCCGCACTCCCCCGCCCTGCCGTCATCGCCACGCGGGCGGCCGCCGCCCACCTCCCTCTCAAGCTCTTCTTGCACCCGCGGCTGCTGCTGCTGCTGAGCATTCCCTGGCCGCACGCCATTGCCATCGCGCCCCCTCTCTGGCGCGCCACCGCCACCGCTAGCGCTGCTCCCGAGGCCCTCGCGTCCGCGCCTGTCGCTGCCATGCCAGTCCCCAGCCCTGCCCGCCCGCTCCCTGCTGCCGCCTCTGCTGCGGCTGGCGCCGTGCGCACCAGCAGCGCCGCCGCCCCTGTTCAAGCTGCGGCTCCTGCTCCTGCCGGGACTCCGACTCCTGCTGCGGCTCCTGCTGCGGCTCCTGCTGCGCCAGCGCTGCTGCCGGAACCGCGCGCCGCCGGCATCGCTCGCCACCCTATCCGGCGACCTCGAGCCCCTGCGGCTGCGCCTGGCGCTGCCGCCGCTCCTGTAGCCATCCACGGCCGGCGGCCGCGCCCGCACAACCTCCTGAGCCTCCCCCGCTGCCGCTGCGCCGCCGCCGCCAGCCCCTGTGGCAGCCACAGAGCCCTCCTGCTGAGGGGGCCTGCGTGGCTGACCGCCAATGGCCATGGCCCCCGCGCGCCGCTCCACGAGTCCCATGGCTACCATGGCCTTGAGCCGCACCTCCTGCAGCAGTGGGTCAATGGGTGACGCCGTTGAGGAAGCGGAGGGGCTGTCGCGCGCCACCGGCGTGGGAGAGGGCAGGGCGCGCGGCGGCAGCGCGGGGGAAGACAGCGCTGACGACACGGGCCGCACCTCGTGCAGCGGCGTGCCTTGGGCCTCCTGCGACGGCTGCGGCATCGCGGGCGACTGCCCTGCCATGCCCCCCTCATCTGCATCCGCCCGCGGTGTCGGCGTGGGGGACGCATCTCCGGCGCCGGCGCTGTTGCCGTTGCCCTGCGAACCCTCGCCGCCACCGCCAGCGGCAGCGTCTGTGGCGCCGCCTTCCGCTTCCATGGCGTTGCAGAGGTCAGTGACGGCGGGCGCGGGGTCGTGGCGCCGCACAAAGCCGCCCGCGGCGAACATGCTTTTGGCGCACAGCGGCTCCAGCCAGACCGCCTTGGGCCGTTTGTAGAGCTTGAGTATGGTGTTGCAGATCACGCCCATTTGAGGCAGGTCCGCGTTGAAGAGGCGCCACCACGGCGGGTCGCGCGGCAGCTGCAGGCGCAGCGCCCGCGCCGCCATGTAGATGGCCGCGCACGCAATTACCTCCGCCCTGTAGCGCAGGCACAGGTCGGTGCGCAGCGAGTCGTTGAGGTAGGACCATGCGCGCTGCGTGGCCTCCAGCCCCCAGCCGAGCACGCGCACGTAGTAGAGGATGAACTTGTGTGGGTGGTCCATGATGTTGTAGAAGCCAAAGCCCAGCTGGCGCAGGACGGCGCCCTCCACGCGTATCATCTGCGCGAGGTGCGCAGCGGCAGCAGCGCATAGAAATGTGGGTGACTCACTGGGGAATGTGTCGTATGTGGCGACTGCGACAGCACACAGCGGGTGGTGCTGCCGCTGTGAATGGACAACTTTGGGCAATGGGTGCTGGTTGACGGGTGCTGTGTGCGGTGGCACTGGCACCAAAGCATGCCATCTTGCCCAGCACGCCATTGCGGCAACATAGCGAGCCACCTGCTGGTATGGCTGGGGTGATACATTGCTCAGCCTAACACCGCCTGCGACTGCGCAACACTCTCGTCCGTGTGCATCACACCCACACTGAGCTGTAGCTATGTGGTGCGCCAGCTCAATGCCTGCACTGCACAACAACTTAACGCACTTAAAAAAAAAAAGTGCCACTGCGGCGAATGCAACCCACACACATACTTACCTCGTCTTTCAACCTTGAGTACACGGCCCCCCCCAGCTCCAGGTGTAGAATACCCAGGCCCCTGCGCCTGAGGTACATGCGGTGGAACACCAGCACCACGTCCCTGGCCCTCGCAGCGTGGGAAAGGGCCTCCTCAATCTTGGCTGCCAGCAGCACGCACCCCATCGCCACGCTAAAGGCGTCGAAGTCCATGAGTCCCTTTCGGTAGTAGAAGCGCTGCAGCAGAGTCTGGCCCGTGCACATGACCACCTGGGGCATGCGCAGCAGGATGCCCGCCTCCTGGATAAGCTCACAGCCCCAGGCCCTGTGCCTGGCCTCCGTATCCCAGTCGATTCCCTGCTCCTGGCTGGGGGGAGTGGTGAGTATTTCGCTGGGCAGCAGGACCACGGAGTGCCAGGGCTCGTCCGGCACTTGGCCCCTGTCCATGCCACCAATGCCCACTCCAGAGGGTGAGATTTTAACAGCAGTGTCCTGCTCCTGCTCCTGCGCCGGAGACTCCTGCTGCTCGGTCTCCATGCTCAGCTCCGTCGCTGCTGCCGCTACCATGATGATGGAGAGAAAGCCACAACTGTCGTTGCGAACTCACAGGCAAGGCTGTTTCCACTTTGCTCCGCTGCGGCTGCAGTGACACCGGGGGAGCTCCTGCGGTGACAGCAGCAGCGACAGGTTCACATGCCACGCTGGCACTGCACCAGGGGCGGCAGCAACGGCGCTGCTAGCGCCCCGCCGTCAAGTACATTGCCGTCATAGGTGCCCCTGGCGGCCTGGCCTGCTGAGCAATCGCGGAATCGTTTCCCCCAAATTTGCGTTGTTTTCTCGCCAAAACTGGGTGGTTTTGTTTTTCGGCGACGTTGCTCGATCGATCGACGCGATGGCTGACAGAGCTCTCTCGAGAGCAAAGACTCGTATCCGGCACGTGCTGCAGCAACAACGTGACTGCGCACGCCTGTCCACCCTTCTAGGCTCCCAGGCAACGCTTCTCAACCCGACAATGTTGGCGGCAAAACTGGCCTGCAACTGTCGTTAGTTCCTGACGCAATGCTGGGGGGCGGCAGCGATGAATAATTGGATCCTGGCTTTCGCTGTGGTGTTTGCCTACATCGCTCTCAACTCCGAGAAGGACTACTCTCTGTTCCTGGCGTGGCTGGTGTCCCTGTTGGCGCTGCTTTGGTCCGTCACCAACGCGGTAAGCACAGCACTGGCTGCGAATGGGCATGGGCCTTGCCCCAGCCTCTCTCTTGCATTGCATTCGGGTGTCGCTGGAGCTGCTAGGGTTGCCACCAACAACTATGTTGGTGCCAACGTGAATTGATGTTGCTGTTTATTTGTTGATGTTGGCGGCGTAGAGCGTCTACATTGCAACCCCAGTACCCAAGCTGTGCTGGTTTTATTGCCAACACTCACAACTTCTACGCCACTGCGCTGCCGCCTGCGACGCCACCACCACCACGCAGCTCTGAGCTTCAAACAAGTGCCAGCTGTCTCGGCCGCCGTGCCACAAGCACGGCTCAACAATGCAAGCCTCCAGCGCCGACGCCTGTACCGCCGTGGGAGAGCTGGAGCGCTTGCAGTGGGATGGCGCCGCCTTCACCGCCGCTGGCATCGCACGTGCGCGCCATGCCATGGCCACCCTCGCACGCAACTCCAACGCACCACTGACCCTTCCACAAGCAGCGGCAGTGTTGAGTGGCACCAACCGGCTGCTGCGGGCACTGGCGCGGCCTGATGCGGCCCTGCGGCTAGGCAGCCTGGATGCACTGCCTCTGCTGGCGTGCGCCGCTCTCGCAGCAGCGGATGGCATGCTGGCGCTACGAAAGTGGTTCATGGTGTGCGGAGCGCCGCCCCTGCCACCACAAGCAGCAGCAGCAGCACCCGCGCTTGCAGGTGACGTGGCCTCGGCAGCAGGCGATATGGCGTGGGGCGTGCTGCAGCAGGCCGCTGCGGCGGCACTACAGGCGCCGGCAGTGACTGTGCAGGCGCTGCTGCTGGCGGCGCAACTCGCAGCGCCGCGGCCAGCTCAGCCAGCGGCAGCGGCAATGGCGCAGTGGCGGGAGCTGCTGCAACTACTTCAGGCGCCAGCACTGCGCCAACAGCTGCTGTGCAGCAGTCAGCAGCTTCAGGAGGTGGTGAGCCTGTTGGTGGCTGCCTGCCCCTTTACGCCATCAGATGACATGCTGCTGCGCCAGACACTGCTCACCATCCTCCGGCTTTGGGTGCCAGCACCACCACCAGCTCCCGCCGCGGCCACCGCCCGCGCCGCCGTGGACTACAGCTCCTGGTCGGCGTTGTGCGACGGCATGGGATACGCCATCACTTCCTCGCCGCAACGCATCACCGCAGCAGTGAGCGTGGTGCTATCGCAGCTGGCGCCGCCACGCGCGGGTGACCCAGCGGGCGGCGCGCTGGCTGCGTCGGCAGCGGTGGCGTCGGCGGGACTGCTGCGAGCACTGCACGTCGCTGCGAAGGAGCGGGGGGGGCTCGGCGCACAGGCCACCGTGGCGCTGCGCACCACTGCGGCAGCGCTGCAACGGGCGGCAGGCGCGGCAACAGCGCCGAACGCGGCGCAGCCTTTTGCGGCAGGCGTGGCGCTGGCGCTGACGCTGGCGGCGCCGCCGCTGTGCGGGCTGCATGACCTGCAGCTGCTGAGCACGGACCTGAGCGCGGCAGCGCTGGCGCTGACAGACCTCCTGGCGGCCCAGGCGTTGACCATCACGGCGTTGGACGGCGCAGCGCCGCCAGCGCCGCTGCTGTTCATGGCGCCACACATGTGCCGCGCCGCGGCAGCCCTGCTGGCTGCTGCGCTGCCACGCGCGCGGCTGGCGGCCGTGCGCCGCCTGAGCGACTGCGCCAGGGGCATTGCCCACCTCAACGCGCTCGCTGCCCGCGGTGGCACCGGCAGCGGCGGCGGTGTTGCCCCAGTGGATGCCACCACCAACAACGCTCGCAGCGCGGTCGCTGTGCTCTCCGCGGCTGTGCTGGATGGCCTACCGGCGCTGGCTGACGCGCTGGCGGCGCTGCCAGCCATGTCTACAGGCGCCGGCGGCAGCGGCGACGAGCGCGTGGAGCTGTGGTGCGAGCTGCTGGAGCTGCTGAGCAGCATGGGCGCAGCGCCCGCGGCAGCGCCCACAGCGACACACAGGAGGATGCGGTGTGCTGTGGCACCTGACGATGTGCTAATGCGCATTGCGGCGGTGGCGGAGGGCCTGGGGGCTGGCGTCATGTGCCGGCTTCTGGCGGCCACGCCGCCATGCGAGCCGCTGCTGCGGCCGTACGCTTGGGCGCAGCTCGGGGCGGCGCTGCAGCCTGTGGCGCACCAGCCCCTGCTGAGCACCGCCGCTGGTGCCGCTGCCGGCGCACAGGCGTCAACAGGCGCGTTTGGTGCAGACCGTGCTTGGCCGTACGTGCGGCTGGCGGAGCGGTGGGTGGCGCAGGTGGGCCACCTGGCGCAACCCTTCCTGGTGGAGCGTGTGGTGCCTCTGCTGCTGGCTTGCGTGCGCGGCGGCGCCAGCAGCAGCGGCAGCGGCAGCGGCAGCAGAGTCGCCTGTGTTCTCCCCGCCACAGCCGCGTCCGCGCACGCCGCGCTCTGGACCCTCATATCATACCCCTACATCCTGCAAGGCGTGCCGGTGCCGCTCAGCGACGCCAGCGGCCATGCGGCGGACCTGCAGCACGAGGCGCGCCACCGCCTGGCGTGCGCGTACTTTGCGGACGCGCTCGCCAGCAGCGGCGACGCCGGTGGAGACCTGGGCGCGGTGGCAGCGGCGGTGGGGCTGGTTGTGGGCGGCCTGGGGCAGGTGGAGAGCGACCAGGGCGTGGCGCTGCACTGCCTGGCGTTGCTGCGAGATGGCGCGGTGTCGGCGGTGCGCGCGGACCCGGCGCTGCGCTCGCCGCGCACGCACACGCATGTGTCTCTGTTGTTTCAGATGCTCAAGGTGGCGCCGCCGCGCCTGCTGCCGCAAGCGCAGTCGCTGGTGGGCGCGTTTGTGGGGGATGCGCTGACGGCGGTCGCGGGCGAGCCGCAGGCGTCGCTGCTGGGCAGCGCCCTGTTTGAGTCTGTTGCACACCAGTGCGAGCCGGCCAGGCGCTATGCGCTGTGCGCATGGTACCAGAGGCTCGCTGCTCGCGCTAAGCTCTGAGGCAGCAGCGCGCTGCTTCTGCGTGTTGGTCTCCAGTGGAGCCCAGCCAAATGGCACAAAGCTCTGTACATACTGTCTTCCCTGTTGTCCTGGCAGCACTTGCCTTTGCTGGTACCATGGCTTTGCTACACGTGTGGCAAGCCCTACTGTGTTGGTGCCAAAATAATGAACAAATGTGTGGTTGCTGGTTGCACAAGACATTTTTGTTGTTGTGTTTGCTGCATGCGCAGTGCTGTGGGCGTGTTGCCCTGCCATGTTGGTGCTCCAATGCCGCTGCATTTGTGTGCTCCATTGCTTGCCTGACATCTGTGTGAGCACATGGCATGCTGCGCACTGTCATGTTCAGAAACAAAATTGTCACACAACAGCAGCACCAGCAAACACCAGCATGCACCAGCAGAAACCGCACCACAGAGGCATGCATGCGCACATGTGTGCGGAATGACTGTCGTGTTGCGATCCAGCCCAAGAGCCCAGAGGCACCACCCCCCATTGCAAACCACTTGGAAGTGGCACACGGTAACGCTATGCGACGTGGGTGGAAAAACGCAACAACAAACAAAACGGCTTGCTGAGCCGCCCCGCAACAACGGCGGGCGGTCGCCCCCACGCAACCCCAACGCATCTGTTGCTGCTTGTGAACTGCAGGTTCGTCTGTACACAACACAAAACTTCTGCCGCTGCCGCTGCGGTGCAGAGGCAGCCGCGCCCAATCAGCGCGCCCCCGCACCAAGGCCCCAAAACAGCGTCACATACATGCAACAGACACAACACAACATCGTGCCCCCCTGTGATGCCCGCACAAGTGCGTAGCATAGGAGGAGCACCATCATCGCTGCGCGCCAGTAACCCGCTACACACAAGCGCCCTCGCTGGCAGGTGGTACTGCCCATCATCCCAAACCATACGCCAATGGCAGCACTGCCGCACCGCAATGACAAGCGCTCTCGCAACGCCCCCCCCCCCCTTCTGTCTCCAACCCCACGTGTAGTGTGTCGCACGCCATCATGCTGCTCTGCATCAACGCTCCCAGCCTGGTGCTCTCCCAGAATGCCTGGCCCTCCCTCAGCCCCCCCTCTGCATCAGCATGCACACGGCTGCAGCCCATGCCACCTGCCGTGCAGCGCGGTGCAAATCCCCCCCCGTCGCCACTCACTTGTGGCTGTCGCCGCCGAAGCCGCTCTCCGGCGCCGCCTGCGCACGCTCTGCCGCCGCGGCGCCCGCCCTGCGCTTGGCCCTGCCCGAGGTCTCCTCCTTCACCCCCGCCGCCACCGCTCCGCCGCTGCCGCCGCCCGCCTCCGGCGCCTCCGCGCTCAGGTTGACGGCAAACTCCACGTTGGGGAAGCGGCGGTGCAGCTGCGACAGCAGGTCGGGCGCGCCCCCTGCCGCGCCGCCGCTGACGGCGGTGCCCTTGGGGTGGCGTTCAGTGCGCACCGCGTGGGCGCGGGCGCACGGAAGCGGCGGGTCGATCACCGCCGTGCGCAGGTACATGAGGTCGGCGTGCAGCTGCGCCTCCACCTGGTTGGCGGCGTGCTCCCGCAGCAGGGCGTCGACGTCCAGCTCGTACACCCACCCGCCGCTGGCACCTCCGGCCGCGGCTGTGGCGGCGCCGGGCGCGGGCGGGCGGTCGTGCGCCAGCGCCGCGCACAGCGACAGCTCCCGCAGCAGGTCCCGAAACGCCGAGTTGTCCATGGGGATGCTGCTGCCGTCGCCGCCCGCCGCCGCGTCGGCGCTCATCTCGTGGACAAACCGGGGCTCAAAGGGCTCCTCGCTGCTGGCGCTGCCGCTGTCGTCGTCAGCGCCAAAGAAGGAGTCCAAGTCGTCCTCCTCAGCTGCTTCAGACGCCTCGTGCGGTGGGAACGCGGGCTTGGGCAGCAGCCCCGCGCGTGCCAGCATGCCCATGGCGGCGTCGCACACCACGGAGTGCAGCTCCTCTTGCGCAGCGCTCGCGGCTGCGCGGCGGCGCGCGCCGATGGAGCTGTTCTGCTCGTTGCCGCGCCAGCGCAGCGGGCGGGCATTCTTGGCACCGGAAGTGTTGTGGCCGTGGTGGTGGTGGGGATGGCTGCGGCGGGCGGCGGCGGCGCAGCGGGCCAGGTGGCGCGTGTGCGTGTGGGCGGCGTGGCGGGTGACGGACTCGTGTAACTGCCGGCACGCGTGTGTGCTCAGCGGCAGGTGGACCACTTCCATCAGCTTGAGCACGTGCAGTGCCAGCGCCGCGTCGTGCGCACGCGCTGCGTGCGCCAGCACGGTGTCGAACGCCTCTGCCGTTGGCTCCATGCCCTGCTCACTCAGGCACGCAAACACTTGCAGCACATGCGCCGAGGCGGCGGGGGGGGCGAGGGGGGTGGCCGTTGCCCCTTCTTTCGCTGGTGTCGGCGAGGCGCTGGTGGCGGCGCAGTCCGCATGCTGTACGGGTGAGCACAGCCCCTTGATGACCGCATTGCAGGTGACGAGGTCCAGCAGTATGCCCAGGGCCCGGGCCTGCTGGAAGTGGCGCATGGCGAGGGCCATGTCCCCCCTGCCTGCGCAGGCCTCGATAACGTATGCGAAGGCGGGCTCCGAATCTTCCGTGGTGGCGGGTACGTGCAGCCCAGAGAGTATGCCGCTGGCCTCTTGCGTTTTGCCCTGCTCGCACAGCAGCAGCACCAGCTGCGAGAGGCGCCTCTCCTGCACTGGCGACTGAGCCGCCGCGAGGGAGTTGTAGAGCCTGACTGCTGTGGAGGCATCCTTGGCCTTGATGGCGCTCACGAGGCGGGCTTGCATAACGGTCTTCTCCTTGATCGCTGGCTTGGGACTCAGCCTGCTCTTGTCGGCCATGGATGACATGCTCCGGCACTGCAGGGCCAGACCCGCCAGTGCCGTTGGCGGCGGTGCTGCAGTGGGTGTTCCTGTTGCCGCCATGGTGCCCCAAACACCGTGGCAGGCCGCACGCCGCGCGGCCCCATGGCCGATGCCGCTGCTCAGCTGGGTACGGACCGCCTTGATGATGGCAGACCTCATGATCACGCTGCGGAGCTAGTGCGCGGTGTGTGGCATCCACTGCCGCCACTCAACTGCTCGCTCGGCCGCACACACAGCAACACAGACTGTCAACAGTCCTGTTGCACAGACGGTGTGACAGAAAGTGACCGCCGGTTGGAACACACCCGGTGGAGCCGGCGAGGCGAGAAGAGGCGTGAGCGGTATATTGGTGACACGCTGGCAAGCGCAGCCGACACCTTCGTAGCGCGCAGTGTGTTGTGCGCCGTGTGGTCGTCCGGTGGAGCACCTGAGGTTGAGAGTGATTCCACTCTCTCGTCATGATGGCGTTTCGGAGTTCTGAAGGAACGGCGGTGAGCTGATATCCCTGATTCCTGACCCGGACACCTGACCCAGACCGGACGGATCAGGGTCCTGCAGCAGCAGCTCAGCATCACTTGCTGATCTGATCACTTTCAAAAACCGGCCAAAGGAGGCCTCGCAGGGAGAGGGGGCAGGAGCCTGGCGCGGCGAGAGGGGGGGGGGGGCACGCCACATATGGCAGAGGCAGGTGGCAGGTGTCCGGCACCATGACAGAGCAGGTCACTGAGCCCCCTCCAGCGGGCACACAGCAGCAGATCATACGAGCTGGGCACACGGCGTCATGGATGCCCCACGGCTACCATGGCGCTGCACCTCCCATCACTGGACAGCAGGTGGTTGCCGGGCAGCCCCTGCCTGGCTCCGACCGTGTGGCGCCGGTGGCTAGCTGGAGCGTTGCCGCCCTGTACCTGGGGCTCAGCCCACCGCCCGCCCCTCCTAAGTTCAACGCAGTGCTGTGGACGTACTCCTACAGCGATGCGAGCTGCGACTTCACCATCCCTCTGGCGAGTCCGCCCCTCACGCTACAGCTGCCAGGCGGGGCGTGTATGGTGGTGGACAGCACGTCCCTCTTCTATACTCCTGTGCAGCGTGGCACTGGCTCATGCAGCTGCGCTGGGAAGGAGCTTGTGTGCCTCAAGTGCAGCACGGGCGCGGGACTGCAGCAGCGGGCAGAAGACAGTGGCGCGGCGGTTGCTGCTTTTGGCTGCGGCGACGTCAGTGAGGTGCTCAGGTGCCTGCTGCTGCTCAGCGGCAAGTTACCCCCGTGGTTCCTGCCTGTGCGCACCTCACCCTTCCGGCAGCGCGGCAACCAGACCCGCTACGGCCTGAACACGCGCCACTTCTCCAACGTGGCGCCGGCGCACAGCGAGACGGCGGGCTTCAAGTGGGCGGTGTGCATCGTGTGTGGCCATCAGGGCGCCGACGGCCTCGCGTGCGGCGCGCGGCTGTGGATCGGCCAGCGTGGCGACAACACGCGGGAGCTGGC
>JAULBY010052673.1:0-11543 GCA_032358315.1 Ophiocytium majus
CGCTTGCGCCGCACCCGCCGCCGCTGCGGCGGGTGCGACAGTGCTAGCATAGCCGTACAGCACCGAAGGCAACGTGGGGTCTTTGTACTAGTAGTATGTGCCCAAGGGTTCCAAACCGACCATGATGCGCCGCGATGCAGCTGGTGACACACCAGATTCCGGGACTCCGACTACCCCAGGGCTGATAAATTTTGATCCCTACAGTGTACTCTTATTAAACTCCGCTACTGTGTACTCTTATTAAACTCCGCTTAGGGCGCGGAAAGCCCTTTGCACACGGTGCTACAGTGTACTCTTACCCTACACTGTACTTGAAGATGTTGCGCTGTAGTCCAAGGCTGTGCACCCATCAAAATGCGGTTCATGTGTGGCGTCACCTGCTACGTCGTTTTCGGTGCAATTTCGTGTTCTTGAAACGGGCCGGCGGGCCCGGGTCGGCCACTGCCCAAAGTGCGCTGTCACGGTGGTGCTGCTTCTGAAGCAGTGACTGGATTGACCTCGCTGCCTATGTTAAAACGGCAGCAGCGTGTGGCAGCGGACGGCGCCAGGTGCAGTACACGTGTCGACGCGCCATAGGCGGTCGTTCCCCTGAGCTAGGCGTCCCTGACATGTCCCATATGTACTTGGAAGAATGACGGTTTCATCCACAAGCCTCTGTGATTGTGTCGAGGCTGACCAGCGCCGTGCCTCTGTGTGCTGAAGTTCGAGGTACGCATACATGGCACACCCTTTGTGACAAGTTTTGTCAGTGAGCTCGGGGGCACGGACAACCCACCTGGGGTGCACACTGTCATGGCATGCATGGCTGGCGCGGTGACTGAAACAGGGAGCAAGTTACCCAGGGCTGGCTGAAAGGAACATCTGCATCATCAAGCGTGCTGTCCCAGGGCTGCAGGTTAGCTGCACCTGTCTGCTTGTTGCGTGTTCAGCAGAACTCATAGTTGAGAACCAAGCACCAACACATGTGCATACGTACACCCAGTCTGCGGCAGCGTGCTCAGCAGGAGCACTCCATACCCCACAGTAAGAACCCCCCGCGGGCGGCTACGTAATCAAGCCAGCTGCAATGGGCCCCACAAGTGCCATGGTCCAACATACGGTACCCCTTTTTCTGAGTATAGCGCGCCGGCTCAGGAGGCTGGAGCGAGAACGCGGGATTTTTCGAGCGGTTCTGTGCCAAAGTCCTCGGGCCTGTCTTGGCAAGAAGGGCCCGTCACGACCGTCACGGTCAAATGCAATTGTGGTTGAGTGCAACAAACTTGTTTGAAGCACCTTGCTCACCAACCCAGACAACCTGCGAACCAACGGCTCGAGGTTCCTGAGCAGGACCCCAGCATGCGCGCATACGGTTGTTGCGGAGCACTTGGCACGTGTAAGAGACATGAGAAATGCGACCGACGCGCGCACACACACGCACGATACCATGGCGGAGGAGCAGGAGGCCCGGCAACAGCGCCCCGCCAGGCGCCGTCAGGTGGGGTGGCCGGCGCGAGCAGCTGGGGTTCCGCTCACCAGTGCACATGTCTATACTTCGAATGTTTTTGCTGATGTGCTGCTCTGTCGGACTCGTAAATACTACTGAAAGTAGTACCGCGAAGTACTACGTAGTATACAAATAGGTGCACTCCATGCTGATGTACCATGGCATCACTGCACGGTGTCACTCTGAGGCAAGCACAACGCAGCATCATCAAACATGGAAAGCGCCTGCTGTAGAGGTTGGAAGATCCAGGGTGTGAGATGCCATCCATTTATCATCCCAAAGCACTTGCAGTAGTTGTAAAAGCATGCCAGATTTGTAGGCTATAGCAGCTGCAAGGCCTGGCACACTTCAGTGTATGCACCAGGTCCTGTGATGCCACATCACCAGCACCTGCTGTAAACTTCCCCAAACCAAAATGTATCTCTGCCCATTTCTGGCATGCCCACATACAGGCAAGTACGACTTCATGCGCAGGGCGTCTGGCGGCTGCACACTGCAGCAGCTCGGCGAGTGGCTCCTCACTTCTGACCAGCCCTGGGCATCAGTGCAGCGTGAGCTTGCCACAGAGAGTGCGCAACAGGAGGCAGGGCGCTTGCGCCAGTACCTGCACTTCATCAGGCGGGAGGCGCCTCTCTGCAGCGCCGGCGCCGTCAGTCGCGGTGTTGGCTCCAGCAGCATCGCCAGCAGCACCAGCCATGACACCTGTGACGCGGGTGGCAGCAGACTCAGGTGAGGCTCTGAGGCTTTGCACTGTGTGTGGTTGTGGCTGCGTTGGTGCCCAAAGGTTGTGAAGTGTGGCTATATGGGTGCATGTGTGCCCAGTGTCTGACTCAGGCAGTCAATCCTGGCATAGCTGATCCACCTTCAAATTATTTTCAAGTACTTCAGAACTTCTAGTACCGGTACAAGTTGCTGAGCTACTGGTGATCCCGGTCTGATGTGCATGTCAATGACAACAGCAACCTCCTGTGTTGTTGTGATGCAATCTACTCAGCAGCGGGGCGAGCGCTGGAGGGAGCAGTGGCAGCACTGCCACCAGCACTGGCACCGGCGGAGCTGCCACCAGTGCTGGCAGTGGCGGCGGCGCCACAGGGAGCAGTGGCAGCACTGCCGCCAGCACTGGCAGCGGCGGAGCTGCCACCAGCGCTGGCAGTGGCGGCGGCGCCACCAGCGCTGGCAGCCACCACCAGCGCTGGCAGTGGCGGCGGCGGCAGTGGCGGCGGCGCCACCACCAGTGGCAGCAGCGGCGGCGCCACCACCACTGGCAGCGACGGCGGTGCCAGCGCAGGCACGAGCAGTGGCAGCGCTGCAGCCACTGGCAGTGACGCCGCCCCAAAGTGGCCATGCTGGCCGTTCATGCGCGCGCGCGGCCTCTTGGCAGCGCCGAGCACCAGGCAGGTGCGGTCAAGTTTCCTGGCGCTGTACGGTGAGCTGGAGCCGCACATCGATGCGGACTTCGTCAACCGCGTGCCCGGCGACTTCGTCAGCACCGACGTCACATTCAAACTCGCTCTGCAGGTAGGCGGCAAACAGTACAAGGGCCTGTACCTGCTTCTGGGCGACCGCGGCGACGTGCTGCTCTATGTAGCAGTGAAGGAGGAGAGCTGGGAGGAGGTCGAGCCAGCGCTGCTCAGGTTTCGCCAGCGCCTGGAGCGCCTGGGTGTTGCTGACACCCCCCGTTTCTGGTACCACGACCGGTGCTGCAACGGCAAGCACGATGTATGCAGCTAGATTGTGGTGACAAGAGTGGATACACAAGCGCAGGCACTTGGTTCGCGGGTGCCAAACAAATGGTTGAGCAGCACTAGCACTGCAGCCTCAGTGGTGCATCCTACTTTGGCGGTGCTGCTCATGTGCCTGTGCAGGTGCGGTGCGCGCTGCTGTGGCAACCTCTGCAGGCGGGCAGCCTGCCTCACGGACCGGAGCTATGCCGTCCATCGGTGAAGGGGGTACGTCTGTTTTGCCGCCAAACGAAAGCAAAAACGCCGGGCATCACATCTCTTTCAAAATTGTTGTGCTGCATAGTGTTTGCAAAGCTTTATAGGCACAACTACTTCGCGCGTGGCTGCTGGTGGTCGCCAGAGGCACCTGCTGACGTTGCTGACAGCATTTGAAGTTGACGTTCAGTCTTGCCAGTGGCTTCTGGGGTGTTAGCATTCTGGTACATTGCCACGGATACACAGTTCCGACTTTGTAGCAGCATGTCGTGCATACCATGCCTCTGCAATGTGCCCCAGCTAATCAAGTGGCAGGACTGTTAATCCAGTGGCACACTGTGCACCTTGACACGTCGATGTACCCACCTTTCCGTGCCCAGGCGCCCAGCAACCACTGCCGGAGGCTGGCAGTGCAGGAGGTCCTGATGAAGACAGGGGCCGCGATGGGCCGAACAGCAGCACAGGTCAGCGTGATGTGGGGTGCGCACTTGCCTCTGCATCACTGTGTGTTCCTGGCAACTCACATGTACTTGAGCACCTTGCAGTACCGTTTCATCTACGCGTGTGTGCCGCTACTCCTTTTGATTCTTCAGTACAGTATTGGATGTGTGTGCGTGTCGTTGCACTGCTTACATAGCGTATTCGGTGTCTGTCACGCAAGCGCTGCTCAGCAGCCACTGAGCAGCCACACAGGCGGAGCCGCAAGAGCATCAAGCATGCCGCCAGCACGGTTGGCCACGCCGTTGCCACTGAACCATGCAGAGGTGCAAGCCCTCAAGACAGCACTGCAGTATGTGTCGGCGATGAGGAAACGCACTGGCCAGCCCATGTACAAACATGGCACGGCCAAGTTTGTGGGCGAGGTGGTGCGCACTTCAACCTCACCAACGACACCCTAAAGATGGGAAGCACGGCTGGGCAGCCACGCGGCCACATCAATGCCAACATGGTTACACCCTTCTGAAGGGCCAGGGTGGCGGGCCTGCGCCTGAGCTGTTGTCACATGCTAGCGCCAGCGTGGCAACCGTTGCTCCAGCTCCGCCACGCAGCCTCCGCAGCAGCGCCGCAGCTTCACGCCTTGTCAGCTGATGGTGCCACTGGTGCCAGCACAGGGGACGTCACCACTGCATCGCCGCCGCAGACAGCAGAATCTGTGGTGCAGCGGGAGGCAGTGGCAGCGGCAGCGCTCAGCTTGTTTGCCCGCCACCTGCAGCAGCCACGGTAACTGCTACTGGGGCTGCCGCCAGTGGCAGCATTGCGGCACATGTCCAGCCCTTCCTCGCAGGGTGTGTGGGTGACCGGTCAGTTTTGAAAAAGGGGACCCGTACTTTTTAGGGGGCCTCCTCGCCGCCTTTGGAAATGAACCGGCAGCAATTGCGCAAAGCACACACCGAACACTACACACCTACAGAAGGTTGGTGGCAGCACTGCTCGATGAGCACCATGGCGGCGACAGCCCGCCGCTGGTGACCTGGCGTGGTGGCGGGGGAGGAATATGATGATGAGGAGGCAGCAACGACCCCCAAGAACGTCATGCTCCAACTGTGTTGAGGGGAAGAAGGGTTGCGATGGCAATGGCGTCGACCCGTGCTCCAGATGTGAGACCTGAGCGTGGGAAACGGGGAGCAGTCAGTTATCCTCGCACCTGGCTGCCTGGCGCTGCCGTGTGCTGCTGTCGGTGATGACGGCAGCCTGCTGCCCGATTGTTGCCCACACTCACGAGAACAGCAACACAGGCGTGATGAGAGCTTGACGCAATGCGCGCGCTGAAAAGCAACAGAGCAAGAGGGGGGGGGGGGGCTAACCTCACAGCTTGTGCTGGCTGGTGCTGTTGCCTGTGCTGTTGCCTGTGCTGGTTCTCTTGTCGTGACGCCGCCGGTACTGCCCGCTCTGCGCGTGCCGTGCTCGCAGGCGCCCGTACTAACAGGTGCTGCGAGTACCGATACACTTCGAAGCAAATGGTGCAGCCTCCGGCGCAGCAGCAGGAAGAGGAGCAAGGAGTCGACGCCAGCTTAACGGTGCAAGTAAGCCATACCACGCACCACCATCACGCACACACACCCGTGGCCAACTTTGCCACAGGCGCGCGCGCGCCCCCGCGTGCCACCTTTCATCGCGTACAACTTGCGGCACTAGTGTATGAGGCAGTTTGACTTGCGATGAGTTTACACTGTTTAACCTAGGTGTGCTGTGCGCTCTGCTGGTGGCCACGGCACAGCAGCTGCCTGCTGCTTCAGGAGCAGGCAGCTGCTGTTGCTGCTGCTGCTGCCACGGCACCACCACAAAGTCCTGCGACAGAGCATTTGCCATGCACCAGCAACGAAGTTGCGATGCCCACGACCAGGAGCCTCCCTGCTTTGCTGCCGTAGCGGTACAGTAGCACTTCTGAAGTAGTTAGTCCCTGCGCAGGCACCCTGAACTGGCACCTACTTTTGGTTGTCATCAACTTGGTCCTTTGCGCGAACGGGGATGACAGTGCTGCGTGTATGGTATGCTGTTGGAATAGCCTTGTTCACCAGGCTTTCCTGGCCTGCGTGTCCGTGCACTGTACGCAAGGTATTTAGTTCCACTGTACGTTAGTGCACTCGCCAGGGTATGTGTCACATGAGCACACACATGAGCGACCATCACCCGGCATAACATCCCTATACCACCAGCAAATAATAGCAAGAGCACGGGGCTGACCAACCTTGCATGGCCTGGCATGTGCCGCTGCTGCTTGCCCCGAGCACAGAAGCGAAAACGAGGGGGCAACGAGTCCCGGCGCGTGCAGCGCGGTGGCAAGGGCTCTCCCAACGGCTCACCCACAAACGCCCAAATGCTGCTGCACAAGTCAGCGCTGGGGCACCCCAACGCCGGCGCTCACCTCAGCCGCTCCGCCGCCACGGGGCTCTCCATGGCTGAGAACAGCTTCCTCACACAGTGCCTATCGGCGTTTGGGCTGCACACCATGGAGGTGGAGTCAAACATGCGCATTGCCATCATTGACGTGCTGTCGCAGCCGCCGCCGGACCAGTGTGACGGCGGCAGCGGCGGCAGCTGCGGCGGTGGCGTGGCGTTGAGCCGTGAGTGGCTGGTGCAGGCGGCGGGCGGGTGGTCGGCTGCCAAGCGGCGCGCTGCAAACATCTGGCACCTGTGGGTGTGCATTGCCATGGGCTCCGTGCTGCAGGTGCGTTTGTGGCAGGCTCGTTTACGGTACATGGACTTCGAAGTATTATCACATGTGACTGATTTTTCCTATGAAACCTCAGTCTAGGAGCGATAAACTCCAGGTCTCCCCACCGGTAGGGGCCGTCGCCCTGGGCGGACGTGTGCAAGGGGTGAACAAGCTCCGTGCTGCAGGTGCGTTTGTGAGGGACGGGCCCGGAGTTCCAGCCTGGCTGTGGACATATTTTTTTTGGACATAATTTTCCTTTTTTCTTTTTCTTTTTTTTTGGGGGGGGGGCAGGGGGGGCGCATGTGGTGGCAGTGTGGTAGCACATGTGTCGGTGTCTAAGGTTGGCCTGAGGGCAAGTGTGTGTGCCGGTTGGAGGTAGGTGCGGCGCACACATGATTTGTTTGTGTGTTGGTATTTGGGGATTGCCTCAATGTAGCCTGGGAAGGCGCGAGAGAGTGCCCTGGGCTGCACTGTATACAATGTTGCGTATACACTTCAGAAGTACACTACTTCAATATATACAGTTTATAGAGTAGATGTTGATTTATACAAGACAGCCCTACGGGAGGCTCTGGATCAGTACTGCGCGGTTTATGCTTTTCACAAGCCAGAAGGTTCATGGTAGGCCCACTGTCAAACAGACCTGTGGAAGTTGCACTCAAAGCTGTTTCTTAAAAGGATTGCCAAGTCCTGTGTGCGGAGAGTGTGCATCACTTGGCGAAGTGGGAGGTGGGTCAGAAGTGAGAAGCCTCGTAAGTGTGCAGACCTGTGCCACCGGTCGGCAAGCGGAAAGGGGCAGTGTGTCAGCACTAGAGCTGGTAATAGCGAGTGCAGCAGTGTTTCCTTTCATTTTAGCAGACTATTCTCAGAGGCTTGCGCCTTAGGCCTGCTACTAGTAGCAACAGCATGTCTGATCATCATTTTTCTGGTCACACGCGCACTGCGTTTGCAAAGGGCTTTCCGCGCCCAAGCGGAGTTTAATAAAAGTACAGGCGGTGCTGGGGTACACTGACAGTGCACAGTGTGCGCGCGCGGGCAGAAATTCTCACAGAACTTTCTTAGTGACCTCAGTTCGAAAGTACGTCGGTCGATCAAGGACCTGTAGCTGTGTGTGTGGGGGGGGGGGGGGATCAGCAGCACGGCGGCTGCAGCAGACAGTGGCAGCAGCTAAAGCAGCAGCGGCAGCAGCAGTGGCGAAAGCAGCACCACCGGTACCAGCGGCACGGCCACCGCCGTGCGCCTGCCACGACACCACCAAGTCCCCTTCCAATTGATTCGACACGGTGCCTCCAGCTGCAGCAGTGAAACGACTGAAGCAACAGCAACAGCTGCAGCAGCAGGCAGCCGCAACAAAAGCAGCGGCGGCAGGTCATGTGACCGTGCCCGTCACCGGCTTCTCCTTCAAGCGCGCGCTATGGACGCATTGTTGTTGGTGCTGTTATGAAGTGTGGTTCATCCGCATTTGAAAAGTGGCAGCAACACAAAATTCACCAAAGTAAGACAGCAAACGCCAACCTTGATTACTTGACGTTGGGCAGGCCAAAGCATGCCAGCGAGCACAGCTGTAAAACAGCGGCAGCAAGCAACAGACAACACCATTGACTGTGCCACCAACAGCAGCAACGGGCAGCAGCAGCACCTTTTTCGCTGCCTAGCGCTCGACAACAAGTTCGACAACAGAAAAGTTGGCCAAGTTGGCAACAAACAAGAAGCAGCAGCATTCAGCCTAGCTGCAGCAGCAGGCAGCAGCAACAGAGGCAGCAGCAGCAGCAGCAGAGGCATGGCACCTGCTCCCCACCAGCTTCTCCATCACGCGCTTAGGGTTAGTACCCTACAGGCGGCAGGTACCCACAAAACTTGACTGCGACAGCGAAAGCAGTGCTCACTGCAGCGTCGGCTTTTCAGGCCTAGCATTGGCAACATATTGAACTTGCCTCCGGAAACGCAGCATTTCTGCATAATTGTCAACTCCGGATCAATCAGCCTCGGCATTTCCGGCAAGTGTGCATGCCCTAGTGCAGATTCAATGCGGAAACGCGCCCCCGAAAAGCTACTCAAGCTCGGGAGCTTCTTATTTGGCGCTAGGTGATCCCTCGCCGATAAGGTTATATCGAAGTATATGTACTGTACACTGCTAGTAGTATGTGGTAGCCGTTGCAGAGCTGGCCAGCGCACACTTGCTGTCATTCCTGCTGGTGCGAGTGCCGATGGCATTGCCAGTGACACTGCCATTGGCGCACGTGGCAGCCGGAGACATGTGTCTGCCAGACACATGTGCCTCCAACTTTTTTTGGCATGTGCATGTGCCACCACACCGGCCAGTAATGTCCAAGTGTCCACTGCAGGCGCATGCTGCACTCAAGCACGAACCGCCTCAAACCTACCCCTAACCCCGTGCACCAGCATCGGCTGAGCGCAACTGGCATGGCGCGCCGCCAACAAACATTTTTGCGGGACCTTGTTCAATGGCCGTATACTTGGAAGTACCGGTATACTACTAGTAGTATGTACACATATACCATATATATACCATGGTATATATATCCGCCATCACGGTTTGCCGGCCTTAGCTGGCCAGCCCCAGAGTTTCAAGCTGTATGTACTTCACGTGTACATTTTGCATGGAAGTACTTGAAGTATGTTGATTATATTCCAAGTAGGTCATGTACAAGCACCTTCCCCGTTTCATTGCCGTCCCGGTTTAACAGGCACTGCTGCTGCCGTCGTGCAGGTGACGGGGGGGTAAACCACCTGCAGTTGGCGCAATGTGCAGCCTGCGCCGAGTCAACAACAGTTGAAGTAAAACTTCAAGTAATAGACACTTGTTGCCAATGCGTGCGTCACGTGCTGAGCACAGATACATGCGCACACGCGCCTGTGGTGCCACACGCACGCGCACACCGCACATCACTTCTGAAGTGCCGGCAGTTACTTTTGAAGTACATAACATAATGTGGAGTATTCCACAACAATAATTCGCACCAATTTACTGTGTCAAGTACAAACAATCTGAGAACTTATCTAGGAACGATAACCTCTAGGTCTCCCCACCGGTAGGGGGCGTCACCCTGGGCGGACCCGTGCAAGGGGGTGAACAAACCAAAGACTTGCGCCTACTCAGGACAGTCAAGTCTTGCACCTACCAAAGCGCGGATTCCATCATAGAGATGTGGTGCTCCAAGTGTGGGCTGCAGGCACCGTGGCTGAAGCAGACTTACTTGTATCGGAGTGGTGGCCGGTCGGTGACGCTAGCGCCAGGTAGTGGTCCCCATCGGGGCAGAAGCAAGCAGTGGTGCAGAAGCGGGCATCTGCAGGAGCAGACGATGATAATAGTAATATGTGGCCATGGAGTGCTACGCTGGCTCACCACACGACCCCGCACGCCACACACACTACATACATGCATTCATGTGCTTCTTGCTGGGCTGCATGGACGTGGATGAGTACAACGCATATTACATACCAAAAATTCACACCAACATACTTCAGAAGTATACACTACTTGAAGAATACCGTATTAGGTGTTAATCAAATATTGCCATTGATTGCTACTCTGGCTGAGCACATGTTTGTATGCTTGTGTGCGCGCTCAGGGCTGCATGGACGTGGACGAGTACACCGCACTATAACTTCAAGAAACGCATGTTGCCATTGAGTGCTACACTGGCTGAGCACACGCATGTGCACACACGCCTGCGGTGCCATGGGTACGCGCACACCGCATACCACATCACAATGATTTAAATTAATTCACACCAACAAATACCCTCTGGTGTGCCTGCAGGGCTTCATGGACGTGTTAAACATGTTGCCATTGACCGCTGAGCAAGCTGAGCGCACACGTGCACACAGGCGTCGGCCTGGCCTTTTGCCCCAGCCACGGCAGTATCTGGGCTTAGCAGCCTTTTAGGTTTCTTTCACACTGTATTGGGTAGTAAAAAGAGGTTGCAACTGAGTGCTGCAATACTCTGGCTGAGCACGCGTACGTGCACTCCGCGCCTGTATTGCCTCCTGCAGGGCTGCATGGACGTGGACGAGTACACCGCCCTGGCAGGTGACGCCTCGCTGCTGTGCGACATGGAGCCATGCACGGAGGCTGTGGTGGCGCGGTGCCTGCAGGTGCGGCTCAGCAGCATGCTGGGCGACCACCACGGCCTGTACGCCGCGGTCGGCGCGCTGCTGGCCTCACGGCAGAGGTGAGTCTTGCTCGCGCACGCATGGCCACACACACACATACTTCGAAATACACACACATTTGCCCTGTCGCTGAGTCCTCAGGGGTAGGGCTAGGGTTAGGGTTAGGGTCAGGGTTAGGTGCTGGCATCACGGCAGGGGTGAGTTTTGCTCACACACGCATGGCCAGACACACAACACACACACACACACTTAAAGTGTTACTCCGTCCCGGACTCTCTCATGGGCGGTACATATACTCCAGAAGTATGTACAGTTGAATCACATTTGCGCGCAGTCACGCACACCCGATTCACACACGCAACTGTCCCAGTCGCTGCGGTTGGGGCGCTGCTGGCATCACGGCGGAGGTCAGTTAGTTGTTCTCAGCCACCCATCCTCCCGCACACACATTGTCTCACTCACTCACGCCCACATGCTACCTCCCCTTGAAGTAATAAGTGGTAAGCCCCCCCCACACTGGTTTGCATTGTCAGCTGTACATGCTGGGGTACATGTTTTTTCTCGCTGGTTTACTTGGTACCGCACCAGCACGGCACCCGAGTGAGGGCTCACCACTACTTGAGTTACTACTTCAAGTACTTGGGTACTGGCGTGATGACTCACGCTGCTGGTGGTGACCTGATGGTGCCCAAATGTGACCCAACCCAGCTGCATGGCTGTTGTCGCACACTGTGAAAGAAACCTAAAAGGTTCACACCCTAGACGACGGCCCGTCGCGACGGCGTCGTTGCCAACGACGGCTACCCACGAAGGCGCATACGACGGCCGT
>JAULBY010052684.1:0-11543 GCA_032358315.1 Ophiocytium majus
GCCGCAGCCGCGAACGCGGCGGTTGGGGCGGCGGCGGCGGCGGCGGCGGTGCCGGGGGGAGGGACAGCAGAGACAGGGGGTGGCGAGGGGATGGCAGGGGGGGGGCGGGATGACAGCAGGGGGCGCGGCGACGGGGGGAGAGGGGGCGGGGGGGGGGCGAGGGATGGGTGGCAGTCCCGCAGGGGAGGGGAGGGCGGCGGCGGCGGCGGTGGGCGGGGCGGCGGCCGCGAGGACGCGGACGAGCAGTTTGAGAAGTACCTGCAGACGCGGGACGAGGAGAAGAAGTGAAGTGAGCGGGAGAGAGCCGCTGCTGGGAAGTCGGCGCTGGTGCGGCTTGTAAGTGCGCCCGGGTGTACGCCGCGCCGCGGTGGCAGCTGCAGGAGCCGGTCCCCTGGTGCCAGGGCTGGCACGCAGCGGCCGCGGCAGTGCCAGGCAGCACGGTGCCACGGCGGTGGTGCTGCTGCTGCTGATGCCTGAAACGCCGCCCTGGTGTGTCCCCCGCACTGGCGTCGCCTTGCCCTACAGTGGGGAGGCCACGAAGTGCACCCGCGCGACAGGCTGGTGTCAGCGGGGGGTGCACACTGGTGGCTGCTGACAGCTGCCAGTGGGGACAAGCAACGCCTCCGGCTCCAGTGTCGGCAGTGCCGCGCAGTGCATGCGCACAGCCGCCAAGGGCGGCGGCGGCGTGTGGCTGCGCACTTGGAAGGCGCACCGCCATCGGTGCTGTCATGCGCCTGCGCTTGGCAACGGCGGTGGGAGAGCTACTAGCAGAGAATAGAACACAGCGCCGCCCATGTGGGCACGGCTACAGCCAGCTGGTAGACCTGTGTCGCCGCTGCCGCGCTGCTTGTTGCTGTCAGGGTGTTGTTACAGCACTCTGCTGTGCAGATGTTGGCCATGGCGGTTGCAGCAGTTGGCGAGGAGAAGTTGCAAGTGCCTGCGAAGAGTTGGCACCGATCTCACAGTCCACATGTGCCTGCGCATATGTGACAGTACACCACAACACCAAATGCCACGCAGCTGGTTGCTACTGTAGATTTACCAGGCAAGTGCCTCGGGAATCCATGTACGCACGTGCATCCAATACCTCTCTTTCCTCAAGCTTGAAGCCCAAACCGTATGTCCACATTACCCGAGGTGTTTCCTCAAACCCTGGCCCAGCAGCTGTGCATGCGTGCAGAGGTCTTGCTAACTTCAACCCCCAACCCCGGTGCATACATTGTCTGCCGCTGTATTGGTGATACCACACAAACTTCAACTTGAACTTGCAAACGCAAAGTTGAGCGGCACTGACTTGTGTGCTCAAGTGCGCGCACGTGCACGCAGGCAGGCGTGCCGCGAGGTGTTCGGGGGGGCAGGCATGCAGCTGCTGCAGACGCCCCCATGTCCTCTTCGACGAAAAAGGCCGCAGGGGTCACTTGCATGTTTAGGAAGGGTGGGATGATAGGAGTCCCGTACGCTTTGGACAGACACGTGCTGCTTGACGGGCGCACCGCTGTGATATCCTCCACCCCCATCTTCACAGGTTTCGTCAGGGAGTACGAGGCCAGCGCCAACCGGCTGCATGTGAGTAGTACAAGGTTCGCAGTGCTGTCGGTACGTTTGTGTCCTGGCATCGGGCGGTAGCAAACGTTTCGCCAGCAAAGACACTATGTTGCTGGTGGCGGGTGGTGCCGCTGCTGCTGCTGCTGCTGCTGCTGCTGCTGCTGCTGCTGCTGCTGCTGCTGCTGCTGCTGTTGCTGGTGCTGCTGAGTCTATTGCTGCTGCTACTGCCACGCCCCCCACCCCCCCTGCCTTACGAGCACCTCTCCAGGGCCACGAGCACGCGATGTCACCGACAGCAAACCTAGTAGCGCCGCTTCACCCAACCAAGCGCACCTTTTGCTGCACCTCCCCCAGGCAGTGACTGCCGCATCTGCGCACACACTCACACCTCGCCTTGCCATGCCGCCAAACGCACCCCCCACCCACCACCACAGGTCTACTTCCCAGAGCAGCACGGGCTGCCCGCGGAGGCGCGCGCCTACGCGCTCGGCCGACGCGGCAGCGGCAGCGGCGGCGGACGCGCCAGCAGCCAGGCCACCGACCTCCTGGAGCGAAAAACGGTTACGCTCTCGTGCCGCGGCGTCGCGGTTGGGGACGTGCTTGTCGCGGACTCGTATGGGCTGAGGAGCCGTGGCCTCGTTGTGGCGGTGCCGCTAGAGGGCTGGCGCAGCAGCGGCAGCGGCGGCGGGAGTGGTAGTGGCAGCGGCGGGAGTGGTGGTGGCAGTGGCGGCGGTGAGGAGGAGGGGGGCGCGTACGTGGTGCTGATGGAGACGGGGGAGGTGGAGCAGGTGCGGGGGGGGACGGTGTTGTTGTTGATGCTGCAGGAAGTACTTGGAGTACATGTAGTGATGGGTCACAGCGTATAATTTTTTCAAAATACGGCGTACTACTAGTAGTATAATGCATTATTATAACGTATTTTTATAAATTCATCGTAGAAATTATGTGCACTTTTGACCCTACTAAGTAGATTTTGCTCAAACTTTGTAATATGGTAGTTATTAGCAGCACTACACATAGCATCAATGCATTTTTCGTAAATCTTAGATGTGCAATACTTTACTATGGCCAAACATTGGAGGGGTACCCCCAGCCACACACCCCGCCCGCCCCCCCTTCCCCCCCAGGCTCCAGGGTCCACAGTCGGCCCGCAAAACATCCACACCATCCCATATTGCTGTGTGGTGTGTACATATCACTCATAAGCTTACTCAACTTTCGTCACGTAAGAAAAGCCTCAGCATAAGAGGTTGCCAAGGCGACCCCGGAGCAGAGCCTAGGCAGGTGCTGTCTGGCAGGGGCAAATGCCAGGCCCAGCCTGTGGGGAAGTCATCCACTGAGTCAACCCACCAGCTAACCCACATATTACAAGTGTTTGTCAGGTACCTTACCGATACCCTTGTGACACAGTGTGTGTGCTGTGAATGCTGCAGAGGGCATTGCTCTTGCTTGCTGGCGCGCGCATCTGCACAGCATGCTGCATGCAGCAGTGTTTCAACCAGTTTTCTTCCGAAGTGCCACTGACTGGCACCACCAGCAGCAGCAAAACCTCAGATGCACGTGCCCGCCAGTAACAAGGTTGCCGGTAGCCGTCGCCATGCCTGCACAGGCTCTGGCACGCAGCGGCTGGGCTTGGCAGCAGCGCTGGCGTTGGCAACTAGAGCGCGCAAGCCAGCAGCAGCAGCAGCGAAACGCACCCCTGGAGTGCAGCCCCCCCCCCACCTCAGCATCCAGTGCACCAGCCACCGCAGCTGCTGCATGCGCTCTGGTATGTGCCCGGTGTGGACGCTGACGGCTGGCTGCTTCGCCCGCGCACCTGCTACAGCAGCCCTGCATCTGGTGTAGTAAGTGTTGCGCCGAACGGTCCCCGGGCCAACATTGCATGCAGCGGGGGGCTGCACGGCCTGGACAGGCCCGCGAGGCACCGCCAACACGCAGACGCACGCTGCTGCTATCCCCCAGTCACCCTGAAGAAATGTACGTTATGCGTAGAATCGTATTAATACGTTATACGCCGTGACCCATCACTAGATATGCACGATGATGTGTGTGTGCATAGCACTGCATACACAGCTGCTATCATTATCTGCACATGTCTTTTTATAATTGATCCACCAGCTGTCAACGGTGGCCGTCCTCCAGCTTTGGAAAACGTATCTCTGGTTTTAGTTATGCACATTTTTACAGCTCTTCTTAGTTACTCTACTACTATAGTATACCATATATATACCTATAGGTAGTAAGTGAGCTCCCCCTAGATGCCTTGACAGAAAAAATCACACCAGTGGAGGCTGCATGATCATGGTAGACACATCAATGACTTAGACATAGTATATGGTGCAGAGGCCACTCAAGTCGCCTGCGGCGGCCCATGGGGCAGGGAGGGAGCTTGACAAGCTTGCTGAGCACGTACAAAATTAATTTGTCTGCATCACCATCATCGTGGTAAATGGTGCAACAGCACCTGCCAGTGCCAGCTTAGGTTGCAATTGCTGATCCTCAGAAGGTGCCACGTGCGCAGTCAATGCTATTCTTGCTGGTATGCGTACTACTACTGTATGCACCTCAAGTACATGCACCGCAGTGCGTACACGTACACAATTTACCGCGGTAGAGGCGCTCTTCACTTACTAGCAACAATGCAGCCTGTTTCTTTTCGTCGGACAGGGTAAAAGATTGTAAATGAGGCTGATGATGCCCAGCGCCGCGGCTCCCTTCTCCTATTTCACCCCTGGAGGTGGGAGGCCAGCCATTCGTCCGCTACTTGAAGTATTGTCCACCTGTCCGTTTATGGTGGAGACTCTGCCAATTGCAGTCGGAAGTTAAAAAGCAGGCCATGAGTGTGTGTGGCGGGGAAAGGTGGGGCGGGTGCTGGATAAGGGGCTGATGACTGGGCGACATGCGTGTGGATTTGTGGTGACATTCGCAGAGCGAGAACTTCAACTTCGTGCCAGCTCTCACCTCTCAAGCTGCGGCGCCGCATCCATAGCTCAGCCTGCTTGTATGGCAGCACCGATTAAGCACGGCGAGTACGGCACCAGAATCCCAGAGCATCGCCATGGCAGCACCATGGCAGCACCCACGCCCGCAGCGCCAGTCTCCCGCCGCGGAAGGACGGACAACTGAAAATGGACGTGCATTCCTGCCTCTGCACAAGGTTGTGCACATGACACGCTGGTGATCAGCTAAAAGCCCTCGCTGTGAGCGTGGGGGGTGGCTGGTGTGGTGCACCGCAGCACTACGAGTACTGCGCACCTGCCTGCGCAGTGCGCATGCATGAGAACTCCACTTGATCATCAGATCGCGAGATCTAGCACTTGCACTCTGCTGAGCTCGAGCTCTGCAGCGCTGCGGCTACAGTTTTGCAGCCCGTTTCAGCTGCAGCGCAACAGCACACAGCAGGCCGCTGCTGGTGGTGGTGGTGGTGGCAGGAGCGGATAATGGAGTTTGCTGGGTGAGCATAACACCGTGACTGTCACCACACAGCTACGGCATGCTCCAACCCCCCGAGACTGCCAGAACTCGTGCCACTGAAGGACTGCTTTGAGGCAGCAACTGCGAGCAGGGCACCATCACACGCTTCCACCAGGCAGCAACAGCAGGCAGTGAGTCGCCTTCGCCAACCGAACTCCTTACCCAGGTCACGCACCACCACCGCCAACAACCCCCCCTGAGCTGGACACCGCCACAGCAGCACAGTTGCAGCAGCAGGAGCTGCATTTGCTGCATCACAACAGCAGCAGCGGCAGCAGCAGCGGCAGCAGGAGAGGCGCGCACTGGGGTTGAGTCATGGGCAACTCCCCCTCGGAGGAGGCCAAGGGAAGCGATGGCAAGTCCCAGGCGGCATCGAGGCTGGCGACGGCGACGGCCTTTCAGGAGCTGGCTGGGACCTACTTCCCCGCCCTGAGGCTGGACTCCCTGCTGTTCATGCCCAGGGCTGTCTTCCTGGATGGGAGCAGGAGGGTGCTGCCGACGTACAGCGAGGTGTGCTCCCACCTGGTGGACTTCAAAAAGGTGGGTGGCGCCTCGGCATGGGAGCTTGCATGGTGCAGCCGCGGTGGTGGCAATGGTGTTGTGCTCACACCACACACTTGTGCGCAGGGTGCAGCCGCTGTGCACCTCTGCAAGGGGCGCTGCCAGCTGCTGCGTTGAAGGCAGGCGAGGCGTCCGGCACGTGCCACGGCGCGGCAACCACATAAAATTTTTATGGGAGGGGGTGACAGCAATTGTGCCAGTGTGCCGCTGGTGTCACAGCCTGGACTGGCGGGCTCGCGGGTTTGCCACCGCGGCTTTGCTGGATGCAAGTCAGAGCCCGCAGTGCAGTTGCAGCTGCCCCGGCGGTGAGCGCATGCGTGTGTTGTGGCGCATCGCCCTGCTTTGCTCATAGCCTGGGAGAGGTAACGGCGAGGCTGCATGCGGGGGGGGGGGCGCGAGCTTGCACCCCTGCAGGGTGGCAGCGACAGTCACGAGTTTACCCAAAGAAGACAAACATGACATGACATGTCTTGGCATAGGCCCGATTATGCACCATCCATGCCAGCATGCCGCCAACCATGCTGCTGCTTCTGTATGAAAACGTACGTTTTGAGGGCGAGTGCTCCTGTGTGGCAGCGGGGCTGCGCGCCTGCATCCCATGATGGTGGCACCGCCTCCTGAAGTGCCACCGTCCCTGGACGTGTGCACACATGTACGCGCAAAACATCACTACTTGCGCCACTCACATAGTAGGCCATGCTGCTGCCGCACGCAGTGGTGGCAGCTCTGCCTTGGCTCGCTGGCACCTGCCGCTGCCTCGGTTTGCTGGTGAGTGACTACTGCGCGTGGGACAGCTCTGCCAAGCCAGGAAGGAGCGGCGGCAGCAGCGCGTGGTGGTTGCCGCGCACTCCTGCTCCCGCTCTCTAACCGCTGCTTTCACAGCCTGCCGCAGGGCCGGCTGAAGGCGCTGCGCCGTGACAGCAACCGCCAAAGCTGGCCACCGCTGCATCCCACCAGCCACTGGCAAATGCAGATTCACCCGCTGGCCTGTCCCGCCGTCCGCATATTGTTTTCTGCTGCCAGTGGTGCCAGGCCTGTTAAGTTGGTGTCCCGCCTCACACACACCCCTGCTTTTTCTGCTCGCATGTTTTCTTCCACCCAAAACTGGTCCAGATTTCCTATAAAACCCCCGGGGCGAAGCTGCTGTACCTGAGCTACGTGCCCGCGGAGTTTGTGCCGGACAAGTATGGGCAGGTGCGCGCATGATCTGCCCTTCCTGGTGGTATGTAAACTTGTGTATTTTGATTTTCAGGTGGTTTGATATGCATAGTTGGAAGTTATCACTACTACACATGTTGATTCTTACGTTATGTACACAAAATACTGTGTAATGTACTGTGCGCCCCCAAAACACAATATACGTCGAAGTACTTCAAGTAGTACACACCTTGAAGCTACAGAAGTATAATAAACGTTGACTTTGGATGAAGAGACTGAAATATGTAAAACGAATGTAGTACTGCCGCACTCATCAATCGCACACATGGCGCTGTAGTTCTACCATTTGCCCCAAAAGCATTTAATCTGTCATGCCCAGGAGCATCATGGATGATACACTGATGAAATACTCCAAAGTAGCTGGAATACCTCTTGCAGTTTGCCGCCTTAATTTGAAAAGATTCAACTTGCTGATCTGTAAGTAAATTGTGTCAGTTTCGACCCTGTCCAGCGATGCAGCCTTGTGCGCACTGACATTACATGAAAAACTACCAGAATGGTCATGATACACTTCAAGCAGTGTTCAATGACACGTTATAAGTAAACACGGCAAAGTTGAAGTTATAACTGAAGCTTTCATTCTACAGGAAATTTCATACCTGTGTCAGACTGGTTCACCCTTTTTTCCTGTTCACAAATGTGGCTGGCACCACCATGACATGAGATCACAACACATTTTCCTAGGAATTTTCCTGCACCCCACATGAACCGTTCAGAATGCACCCGTGTGTGTGTGCACGGGCGGCAGCCATGTGTGCTCTGTCCACAGCTGCGAACGCTGTCGGCGTCGAGCGCCTCACCCTTTAGTAGCCACAAACCCCACCCACATGAACTGTTTCAAACACACCGTCTGTGCACGGGCGGCGGCCCGCTGTGAAAATTGCGCCACGTTCGCAGGTGCGAACGCTGTCGGCGTCAAGCCCCGGCGGCGGGCGCCAGGAGGAGAGCCGCACGTGGGAGGAGCACTTTGAGGCGGTGGCGGCGTTTCTGCGCACGCACGAGGACTTTGCGTGGGTGTGGGCGCCGCGCGCGTGCCTGCGCCCCGCGTCCGCGCCCCTCCCCGGCGGCGTCAACATGCTGCGCCACGTAAACCCGCTCGCACTGCTGGTGAGGGCGCACGCCGCGTGAGCACTTCAACTTTGAACTTCAACTATTGCGCCCGTGTGTGTGAGGGCTTGCCTGCGGCGTGTCAACAAGCTGGCGCTGCCAGTGAGGGCAAGTACGCGCGCTATTGCGCCCGTGTGTGTGAGGGCTTGCCTGCGGCGTGTCAACAAGCTCGCGCTGCGAGTAAGGGCAAGCCCACGCGCGTGCTTTTAACTTCAACTATCGGGCCTGCGTGTGTGTGAACGCCTGCCGAAGGCGCGTCGACACGCTCGCACTGCTGGTGAGGGCGCGTGCCCGCACGCACGGTGCGCACTTCAACTTTGTAGCTCCAGTCTTGCTCCCGTGTGTGTGAACCTGCCTGCTGGCGAGGTACGCGCTCTGAAATACTGGTCCGGTGTATAATTTCCAAAAGTCCGCCTAATGACGGTATACCTCAACTATGACACAATGCCCTTTTTGACCACAGCAAGCGCACCAACGCTTGGTGTGCTTACTTCTACCACCGCCCGCGCAGGTGTGCGACACGGCGCTGCTGGCGCCCCCCGAGCGGGGGCCCTTCCACCCACTTCATTGTGTCATCTGTTACAGACCGTACATTCAAGTAAACAGTAACCGCATCGTGATGCCTGTGGCGCCATTGCCCTTCTTCTGCGCCGCCACCGCAGGTGTGCGCCACGGTGCTGCTGGTGCCCCCGTAGCGGCGGCCGGACGACATGTACCGCCTGGTGGCAACATACTTCTGAAGTACTTCAAGTATGACACATTGCGCTTACAGGCAATTGTGATAGCCACAGCAAGCTCACCAACGCTTGGTGTTCTGAAAACCACGGCGCCCGCAGGTGTGCGACACGGTGCTGCTGGTGCCCCCGGAGCGACGGCCCGACGACATACCGCCGCGCACGACCGTGCACCACACGGACCTGCGCTGCTGCACCGAGTACCCCTGGGTGGCGCTGGAGACCATTTACCTGCACCTCGCGGGGGCGCAGGTGAGCTGCGGCGGCGGCATGTTCCGCCGTGTTGAACTTTGGTGAGCTGTTAATGAAGTACGCATGCGCCTTGTTTTGTTGTTGAACTTTGGTGAGCTGTTGGAGTGCGTGTTACGGTGTGTTCCAACTTCGGGGACCTGGCGGGGCGCAGTTGAGCTGCGGCGGCGTCGTGTTTCCGCTGTGTTGAACTTTGGTGAGGTTGTTGAAGTACGCATGCGCCGGGGGAGGCGTGCACCGCCACCGGCGATCACATGCGGAGAGAGGGTCGTCGCTGGCGGGAGCCAGTGTTTATAGACATAGCCCCCCCCCATATGTGTGTGCTCCAGTGGAGTACATGTGTACATCTAACGCCCCCGGCTGTAGGTGTGAAAGGGCAGATGTTTGCGATGCAATTTTTGTCCCCTCGCACCCCGCACCGAAGCAATACCTGCATTAAACCACACCGCGATCTGTATAATATACAGCAGTTGTATGTCAATCATGCGGTCAGTGACAGGCCGTCAGGAGGTACACCCTTACCCATAGGGAGAGCGAAAACGCCTGTGTGCACACAAGCCCTGTGTGCAGCCAGAGTGCCATAGTATGTGCAGGTGAAGTGCTGTGCGAAGCGCCCCCCCCCCCCCAAGAAAAAAAACAAACGAAGTGCATTACTACTGCTTCAGCGACAAGCCCCCCACTCCCAAAACAGGCATCCCCACACACACATGCCCCCCCCCCCCTCCCCCCCCGTGTAACTGGCGGCGGTCACGCCCCCCCCCCCCCGGCCTGACGCCCCCAGGGGTACGTGTACTTTCGGTACGGCGACAAACACATTTTCAGCCTGCTAGTGGGCGGCGGCAAGGGCGAAGTTGGGGGCTCGCTCAGCCGCAGCGTCGGCCAGGCCATACTCTTCTACGGGCTCGCGTACCAGGACCCCGTGCGCGGCAACTGGGATCGCGCCAACCTGCAGAGGTGGGTAAAGCTGGTTTGTTGAAGTCCAATAAGACTTGCTGAAGTTGAGGTGGGCGCCATCTTGTTGAAGTTGTGCTGACTTGTTGAAGTTACTGCTCTCTGCGTACCAGGACCCCGTGCGCGGCAACTGGGACCGCGCCAACCTGTAGAGGTGGGTTCCGACTTGTTGAAGTTGGCTTGATGAAGTTGAAGTTGCCTTGTTGAAGTAGGAAGGGTGCCGCCGTGTTGTGGTTGACTTGTTGCGGCAACTGGGACCGCGCCAATCTGCTGAGGTGGGTTCCACCTTGTTGAAGTTGAATTTTTGAAGTTGCCTTTTTGAAGTAGGGAGGATGTGCCACCATCTTGACGTTGATGCGCTTCTTGTATAAGTTGCTGCGTCGTCGTCTTGGGGCATTGCCAGCTGCCCTCGAGCTGCTGTTGCGTAAAAGATTTTGAATGCATGCCTCTACCCCGCGCCCACCTTCATAGTGAGCGGCCTCAACCTTTGCCACTGCTTGCTGCCGCCGCTGCTGCTTAATGCGATGCCGCTGCCGTCACTTGACGCCACCGCCGCCACCACCGCTGCTGCCGCCACCACCGCCGCTGCCGCCGCCGCCACTGCTGCTGCTGCTTCCTGCCGCCGCTCCTGCTGCCGCCGCCGCTGCCGTTGCTGCCCCCCCCCACCTCTGAGCACTGCAGCGCTTTGCTCAATCGGGTGCGCCTGGACGTTCACGCGCTGTGCCAGGCGGGTGGCGCGCTGCGGCAGGCCATCTGCTCCATGTCCGTCACCAAGCCACAGGTGTGCACACATGGGCGCCCTTTATTTATTACTACTGTAATACTACCAGTAGTACTTACTAGTACAGTGTAGTATGAGTATTGACATTGTGCCTCTGTTGCAGGCCATCTGCTCCATGTCCGTCACCTAGCCACAGGTGTGCGCACATGGGCGTCATTCATTTTTGGTAATACTATACAAGTTCGTCAGAAGTATTGAGTTTTGTGTCTGTGTTGTGGGCCGTCTGCTCCATGTCCGTCACCAAGCCACAGGTGTGCGCACATGGGAGGCCTTTTATTCTTTTGACTATAGAAATTGTGTGCCTGTGTTGTGGGCCATGTGCTCATGTCCGTCACCAAGCCACAGGTGTGCGCACATGGGCACCATTCATTTTTGTGAGTATACTTCAGAAGTACTACTAGTACTTCTGAAGTATTTAGTTGTGTGTCTGTGTTGTGGGCCATGTGCTCCACAATGTCCGTGACCAAGCCACAGGTGTGCACACATGGGAGCCCTTCATTTTTGTGTGTCTTTGAGTTGTATGTTTGTTTTGTTTCATTGCGCCGCCGCCGCTGCCCCCACGTGGTGTGCGCCCCCTCCCGCCCGCGTGCAGGCGACAGAGCTCATCGATCCTTTGGTACTGACCTATCCGTCACATGTAGATAATATGTACCGGTACTTCGGAATACTCGAAAAGTATCGATGTAAATTTTAATCAAATGTGCTGCACATAAATAGGGCGGTGTGCATGCACAACCCTCTTGTACATTCTCAGCCCCCCCCCTTCCCCCCGAGGCGATAGAGTTCATGTACCATGACTCAGTCACTGACTTGCCTGTACTTGTTGGCAAAGTTTGCAGCTCCAAGTATGCTGCACCCAATTTGGGCGGTGTGCCACTTCTCCCCCCCCCCCCCTCTTTTGTTTCCCCCCCTCCTCCTCCCCC